>JAIPMN010028175.1:0-12609 GCA_020650975.1 Apostichopus californicus
CTGTAGTTCTGGCATTGTTGTAAGTTTCCCTTCTTGGGGAGAGTGATAATAAGTGACTGGGTCCACAGTGTAGGCCAATCTCCTGTCTGCCAGATCTTGTTGCAGATACAAGTAAGGACATCAGTTACTGTGTCTCCTGCATGCTTTATCAACTCAGCGGGGATGTTGTCTACGCCTGCAGCCTTCCCATCTTTCAGTGATCGTATGGCAGTTTCAACTTCTCCACGCAGAATTGGGTAGTCGTCATCGTTCGAAGATTCCTGTGTTATTAGTCCATCTTCATCTCCATGAAGCTCGTGGTTATATAGTTCTGAACAGTATTCAGTCCATCTGTTTAGGATTTCTTTTTCTTCCATGAGGCAATTTCCTAACATTCCAACATTTCCAAACATATACTGGCCTATTAATCACTAATATTGTTTCCTTTTTGATAATCTTTCAGCCCCCACCACCAGGATGTGCACCCAATGCTGCTCAGATGGCAGCCTCTCAAGGAGCTAATCTTCAAATCACCCAAAGGGAAGGTAACTGGATGACCGGTGGGTCGGATGGAGGCTACACTGTCTGGTAAAAGAAAAAGAACGCCGGTGGCAAAATCCTCTTGTATATAGTGTGTCGGACTATCTTCCAACTAAATATGATCATCGGGTTTGTAACGAGTTTCTAATAATCACTGTCAGAGGAAGAGAAGATTGCCAAGCATGGAAACAAAATAGTTTGGATGGCTTGAATTGTGCCTGACCATCACTCTCTCTCTCTCTCTCCTCCTGTTACAAGACAATCTCTCGTTTGTGGAAAGGAGAACTAGTTTTTTTCCCCCAGAATTTATCGTAATTTTCATGTTTTGACACTGTCATGTATGTCTCTTGTAATGTAACAACAGAGATATTTGTAATGTAGTTTCTTATTGTAATTTTCATGTGTTGACACTGTAATGTATGTCTCTTCTAATGTAACAACAGAGACCCTTGTAATGTAGTTGAACGTCCTCATTTGTTTACAAAAAGAAACAGAATTACATTTGTTGTTTTGATATAAATATTTTTTCTTTTTAATTTGTGGTCTCTAATCAAAAGACAGTAAAAGTACTTTGCGTGTCAGTGATAAATATGATTTATGATTTAGTGTAGACAAATACGCAGATAGAAGTCTGCTTAAAAAAGGTTTTGAAGTTGGCAAATCATATGCAAAATTACACATAAATCGCACCAATTTGAATGAGATTCAAACCAGTGACAGTATTGTAGGTCTTATGTTCTATCAAGTCCAGAGTAAGTTTATTAGCATTCTCATAAAAAAATTAATCCAGGTAATGGGAAGTTGTCAAATTGTAACTTCTCTTTTCTCATCAAGAACTTTAAAAAATCATACTTTTCTTTGATTTTAATTAATATTTTCAAGAAAGATTGATATATATATATGTTATTATCTTGTTTGATGCTATACCTTGTTTGCTTCCTTTACTTTTTTTTCTTTTTTTTGAGAGGGTGGGGGGACTTCTTCATTTCAATGTGTGTATCTATTGCATGTGATTAATGTTAATTTTGTGTTAATTTTTTGTGTTAATTTTTGAGGTCAAAGGTCACATGATATAAACAGGCCTCAAAGTCTGAAAACCTTTTAAATACATAACTTAAATATTAAAGCTACAATTAATCTGTGAATTCTCCAATGCAATGATTTTCTTTTAGTGAACATAGTTTGGTCAAATTCAGTTCAGTTTTGTGAAGGGGGGGGGGGGCTGTAGGTCTTCAACGAAACATACCTGGCATCCAGGTAATTAAATTTGCTTCAGGGTTCATACTCTTGCTTTCAACATGCACTTAAACCTCCTGTCAGTTTTCCTCTGAGCCTCAAGGGGTCAACAGGTTATCTCAAATGCCCCCTCAAATGCCCCCCCCCCCTCCCCCACAAACTTGCTCAAAAGGTTATCTCAAATAGTGGGTAAATTTGTCTATTTCTCAAATATATTTCACAATGTATAAACAGTGTTATGTAACTCTCAATTTTTATTAAAGGGTTTGCTATCTCAAAATTGGTTAAATGTGTCTATATTACACATTGGGAGAGTGTTCTTTTTGGATATTGAAACATTTTGGTTTAAGATTTCTATACTGTAAAATCCTGACCAGTGAATAACATGGCTGATACCCACAAGGGATGGCTAAAAACCCTTTCTGGTTCTCATTTGATTCTTGGACAAATTTAACTCACTTGCTCTACATTGGTCAGATAGTTATTTTGAATTTTGAACAAATTGTATGGCAAGGAAATATACAGCTAACTGGCTTTCTGTTTTGACAATATTAAGATGGATAAAAAGCCATTTATAGATCAAAGAAATTCTTGTCCATACCCACAGTCAACTGGTCTGAAGAAATGTTTGTTGAATAGATATTAAAGTAACCTTTGTACTCAGTATTCAGTTCAGTGATGGTTCGTCTTGACCTGATTAGGCATAAGAAGTGTCGATTACTTTGATATCAATTTTAATGGGATCTAACTTTTGCTAACCATAAAACAATTTAGGATCTGTGTACAACACTTGGTATACGTCTTTCAACATTTGTAACAGTTTAGTGATTATATGCATATTACAATGTCATGTTATCAACATTTCAATGTGGTTTGTGCGTAAACATGTTTTTCTACATATGTAACAGCCATATTAATCCATAGGAAACATAATTAGTGACATCATACCAGGGACTTGATTGTCATCCTAGCCTAATTGGGTCAATCAGGAAATGCCTATGAACTCTGGAATGCCGGTTGCTAATGAATACCGGTTTGAATTCCGGTTTGCAATTCTCAGGGTCACTGTTAGCTAGGTTTGTCTTCAAGTCTTATAAACTACTTGTTAAGTAGATTATCGTATGTTGTAATAATCCACAGGTAACATACTTATATATTGCATGCTCAGATTGTAGTTTCATGGGAATGTAAGGGTCCTCACTGTCTAGAAGTAGGATTATCTCGTCTCCTGTTGTAATTAAACGTTCATACAAAAGAACATTCGCTGACCATCCTCGTTAATATTGGAAATGACATACGATGTAACCTTGGCAGACTAATTGACATTTAAGTATTATTTCTTATGGCTGTTTAAGTTTGATTTATTAATGAGCTATGATTAAGAGGCATTTCATTACTTGAACAGGAAAGAAACCATGAATGCAGCCCTAGCTGTCATGGTACTTAAGGCACGCATTAGTTGCCCTAGCCCAGGGGTTGGGGGGGGGTTGGCAGGAAATGGATCTTGTTGGCCAAAGTGAAATTTTGTACCCAATCCGCTGGCCTGAAAATTTAAGAATGGTTTTTGGTGAAATGAGAGTTTGCACATTATATCATCAAATAAAAGATCACAGAGTTCTACATGTGCATTCTTCATGTGTTATATCGAAATATAATATAGTATAATGTAGTATATATAATACAGTATCACAAGTAGGCCCAAGGCCCTCTATACAAACTTGCTTCTCCAGAGTAGGCCTATTCATATTTTCATGTTTGCCGTGTCATTGGGTTCTGCATGCTACATTAATGTGTTTATTTTGCCCACCTGTGTACTAGCTGTTCTGTAGATTTTCCCCTTCACTGTGGCTAAACTGTATCAGATTTATTGAGACAATGCTCCAAACTTCACAAAAAGATGCAGTTTGACTACTTGAAATGTGTTTAGAAGGAAGGTGGAAATTGTTGGACTGTTTTTTCAGAAAGTTTTCAGACCATCCTTGGTAAAAAAAAGATTTTTTAATTAACATTCAAACCAGCACTCCTTGGTTACAACCTTTTTTTTTTGGGGGGGGGGGGGTTCGGGACAAGACAGGGGGTCTCCTGTCAATGAAGTTAATATCGTCTTACACAGGGTACTGTGCCTTCTCTGGTCACCACTTTCAAGGTTCTCATCAACATTTATTAGTACTCTATTATATACCAATTAGATGATTTACCAACATAGTATTAAACCAGCTATGAAATTACATTTATTGATGGCCTTTTACATAATCAGAATTAATAACATTCCTTCAACTATGATATATACATCCTCCGAGTATATTGTAGTTGACAACTCTAATATATATTCACGTTTAATCCTTTTTGTATCTTTATTATGTCATTTTTCTATAGGTGGATTATGGAAATATAATCTTAGTCTTTCCAACAGGATATATATGCATGATCAAAGTAGATATTAAATACATGAATATATAATGTATATTTATTGTTGTGTAATTTTTGCTTGTGTTATGCATTTTTCTGGTTTATTATTGAATTTATGTGAATCATCTTGAAGTTGGGAGATATAACAGTTTCAAACTTTGCTTCGATCACCAAAGCTCGCTAATGCTAACACATACCTCATTAACATTAAAACAAATTTCAAAAGAATTTGTCTACGGTACCAAATTGCCATCCAGCGGACTGATGTTGAATCTAGAGTGTAGTCTGTAGAGAAGAAATTAGGCTCCCATTTGACAAGTTGATAACATCCAAGATCTTAAATATATGTATATATCCTGACAATTTCTGAAGCTTCAGAATGATCCAGACATGTTAAACTGTCATTCATTGGAGAAGTGGGTCGTAGGGGAAGGATATCACTATATCCATATCTGTGGCGTGCTGAAAGCAGCGAATAGTTCATTGTATGCACAAGTCTACCTCAGGGAAGAAACTTCAAGACTAATTTTTGAGCCAGTGGAGATTCCCTTTGGTCAGCGGGACGCGGTTGTCCGTAATGCATGCAGGGCCAATCTTGCTGACTCGCTCCACATTCTGCCGTGAATGGAACCTCTTTGTCGGCTGTTGGGTAGCCACATGTCCAGTAACTCCCTTAGAAATTACTGCATTCCCAGTTTGTAAGTATTAACTAAGCCAATTTTAGATTTGGAAGGAGAGGCTAAATGGAAAGGGAGCGGCTAAAACAGGTCAAAAAATGATGAAGATTGACCCCTAGGACAATTTCAGGGAGTCCATTTTTGTATGTGGGAAGAGAGACTAAATGGAAATGCTGAATGGACAGGGAGGGGGTTAACAAAGATTAGTTGTTTAGATGAAGGTTGTACACATAGGGACTGTGTGATGGATCGGATAGTTACTTGTTAGATATTTCCATATTCAGCTGCTGAAATTGAGTTCTTGACTACTACTTTAGCAATTGATATCAAATACAACAGAGGCACAAGGAAGCTTTTGTGATTTTCATTTATTGACATTAGCAAAATAAAAGTTTCTATTATGATTATGCAGTAATACATAGCTGGCAGTAAATATACATATATAGATATATTAAGATATTTCCAACTGCTTGCCCATGTAAAATTGATTTCCATCTCTCTATTCCTTGTAACCCTTAGCAACACAGTTCTCTAACATACCTTTGAGGTAAGAGCGCTCAGGGCTTGACGCATAACATGCACCAAAGGGAGAGGCAGTGCAGAAATCGCCCAGACAACCAACTTTGGTTGGATTAGAATGGGCAGCAAACTTGCTTAGATCTTTTAATTATGTCAAACCCTGTACAAGAAAGACATCACTTCCACACATTCTCCACATAATCAATAACAGAGGTGTTTAATAAACAACAAGACTTGCCAGTAAATTGTAAGAATCTCTAAAAATATGGTTTTCTAGGACTAATTTAGTTGCTACCTAGCGACTTGATAATCTATAGTTTGTGTCATAACCAAATTTAGCATAAAAAATCTGCATAGAGCAGCAAGAATATCAGAGCAAATTCAGAAAACTACCATGATTCCATTCACATTAATGAAAATTCTGCTATTTGAAATGAATATCCTGTAGGACCGACAGGCTAATCTCTTTTGACTAATCTCTTTGACTTTTGACCAATCATCCTCAAACTAGGCCTGTCTCTTTTAATATTTCGATCATTCTTCAACTACCAGACAGGATAACCAAAAAGTGAATTACCAAACTTTGTGAGTTCATTGGCAATACACCATTATAGCAAAATACTGTCTGGACACAATGGTCACCTAACCCTTATTGTTTCATCTCACCACATGTAACATTCTCCTTTACAAATCAACATTCAAACATACCAGACATATTTACATACAACAAAATAATCACTACTGTACAACTGTATCCCATAATGATAATATACACATTGACGAATCAGGTTCCAGCTTCTACGTACAAAATCTTTAAATGCTACCTTTTGCACCTTCACATCATGTATCGATTTTATACAACCTTCTTTGGTTTTTTTTCGTTGTTTTCTTGTTTTGAACTTGCTTTTGCATTAAGTAATATACAAAGTGCCATGGTGACAATATTGTTTCTTGGATTTAAAGTATTCACAAAGAAGCCGTTTTTTCACAGAGAAGCCATTTTTAATGTTCATGTAAGGATAGCATCTGCAATGGTATCTCAGTTTGAGTGCGAAAGTACGACTTCCTCGTCTGTGGGCAAGAGGAAAACCTCCAATTTCACGCCCCATCACTCACAGTATCCAGTAATTCAACTTATCTTGAACAGTAAGTTGGGGATGGTGTGCCTTTTCCTTCGATTTATCCCGGAAATGAAATTTTTTGCAATGATAGGGATAGAATAGATGGAGTTTTAGAAATTTATAAGCATTTCACACGAAGAAGTATTTTCAATTCACCATGGCAGGAAGAACATGTTGCATTTAGTCCTTACTCAATTAAACTGCCACGATCTGCTTCTAGTCTCTGGGATCGAACCCATTAACACCGCACACCATCTTCTGATAGATAGGTTTACCTACTGTACTGCTTGATTTTAAATTGTGAAAAATTTGGCTTTACAAAAATTTCTGGTGGAGGTAACTTTAACCTTTTTTGTTTTAAATTGTTTTTGTTCAAGTTCCTAGCGACAGCTTTACAAACCAATCTGAGAACTTTAGGATAAGTATGTTACAATCTATTGTAATTAGAAGGAATTTGAAAATATGACTCACACCATTTTTTTTAAGGAAAAAAGAACAAAATCACCAAAAAACAAACAGAATTTTGATTACAACATAATAGTACATCTGACATATGCACAAGAGAACAGCAACAAATTTTAAATGTACTTATGACGACATAGTCATAGCTTTCAAAAATTTGGCTTTCTCCTCACTGACTTTTTTTTCCAACTTTGCAATCGTCTTTCGCAACTTCTCATTCTCCTTCTCAAGAGTCTGCGCTTTCTCTTTCATCTCGACCTCCTTCGTCTTCTTGTTATGCCGTGCCTTCCGGCAGGCCTCATTATTTTTTTCGCGCCTTCTCTCGAGATCATCGAGCACAGTTGATATGGAATCTGTTAATAAAGAAAGGTAGGGGTATTAATGGTGACAAATAACTGAGTCATTGGTAAGCTGTACACAAAAGATCTGAAACTTTTTGAGTAGGTTTAAATAAATAATCAACTTTTTTAAATAAATGTTTGTAATACTAACATGCCATCATGGTGAGGCTCATTAGACTTTACCAATCAAATTTTACTTCGAAGAAAGAAAGCAATTACCTATGGGGGAGGTCTCTCTTAAATGCATGATATATCCAGCCATATTTAATACAATTGGTTCAGAGCAACCAATGAAAACACATAGCTAAATTGGGTCACTGAATACCAATTTCTAGAAACACATCTTTCGTTAGCCTCCTCCTTCACGATTAACTATACAATTTACACTGCACTCATAGGAACTGTAATAAAAGTTAATTTACTGATTTATCTGTATTCCTTACATATTAAGTTGTAAGTCTAATATTTGCTAGTAGAATAATCTTTTGTTATTACTTTTTACTTCATGCATTGAGATCCATAACTTTCCGACATAGACAATCACTCAGTTCTTAACAAAAACGCTACACAAGGCTCTGACAATTTGCAAAGTGACTGCTAGGTCCCATTGCAATCCATGCCTCCATATTTGTCAATTTTTGTATATATATATTTTTTTATTATAAATATATATTTCTTTTATTATATGTAATATCAACCTACCATCAGAGGACAACCGTGCCCTCTTGGTTGCGGGACCAGAGTCATGAGCTCGGTCCGGGGAAGGAGATTTCCCCATATCCGCAAACACCGGGGCACGGTCACTGGCGTCCATCTGTGATGCCACCACCGTGGTTGGACCGCTAGAGTTGTGGTTAGAATTCCACATTTCATCATTATTGAGTGCACTATAGTTCCCTTGACAACCAACACCATCAACAGAGAGGACTGGCAATTCTGACAAAGACTGAGTATTGACCTATCAGAGAGAGATATAAAAAGAAAATTAAAGTCATATGACAAATTTTAACAACTAATTCCTAATTATCAATGTGTCCACATATCTCTGTTGACTCTTACATACACAGGTAAGGGATAAACAACACATGTTGTATGGTGAATCCATAGACTTAGAGCATTTGGTCTCGTTACAAGAGGAGAAACCCTTCGAAAAAAATTATCATCTTTAAGAACTTTTCATTTTGATCCCACCCCCTCTTTTTTTTTAACCTGTACCTCCTTCACATACATTCTAGTCTAGATATCAATAAGAGCTCTACATGTGATGTATACCGTTTATTGACTACCAACCTATCAAATAAGGAATAATAGACACCACTCACGCACTGTAGAATTAAACAATATGAGCGACCAATCTCCAAAGGACAAGCCATATCATAAATAAATAAATAAATTAATAAATAAATACAACTCATTAAAGTGTCCCTTGGCCATCGGTATGACAACAAAATGAAAGCTAACTTGAAGGACATGAGAAGGACACAAAACGTCAATATCTTTCTTCCCAGCACTGTATGCATCAATAGTATAAAGTTAATTCATACTTAGACCAGTCAGCATTGCACCACCATGTTGCAATAGTTTGTATGACATCATGTTCTATAAATAGTACACTGACAGCCACCAATGGGTGGATATTATTGATTTTACGTGGGTGCACTTGTGACAAGTGGTAACAAGTCTCTATTGTTCACTGAAGCAGGCCTTGATTGCTTCACACCAGCAGGAAACACAATTGATACGGTTTACTTTTGCCTAGCATTCAAAACTAAGACAAAACAGTTACCACTGGAAACCGCACAAAAATAAACCTATTTGGCTCTAATGGCTAATCTTTGACTTGAACAGTGATACTGTGTGCCTAACAATTTTTGGACTAATCATTACAGTTTGCACACCAGGGACAATTTTTTTTTTGCATTGCATCATACGAATGTTGTGGATCTGAGCAAAATATCAGAAGATAAAAATATTGCTGGGGAAATAACCATGCTGTATATTGGGGTAATAAGGGAATTTATGTGGGTGAAGACAAACCTGGTTCTGTTGTGCCAACAATAGGTTAATGTCAGCAAACTGATCAAGAAGAATATTGCCTGTACCAGCGCCAGCATTTATCGAACTGTCGGACAGATAACTGTCTTCAGAGGCGAAGGAGGAGGTGGATGCGAGCGGCTGTCGGCTGACAGTCGTGTTGGGCATCACCTCGCTCCCTGGAACGCTCTGGAAAGGCAAATCCTCCAAAAGGTCAAACAAAAGCTCCATGTCAGTGCCTTGTCTCGGACTTGTTTTACTGTTGGTTGTCTCACTCAGAACTAGAATGCAAGTAAAAAGGGGAGATTAAATTTGTGTTCATATTTTGGTATCTTTTAAATCAAAGTATGTTTAATTCCAATTTCATGCTGTTATACAAAACTATATACACACTTTACACGTGTACACAAATTATGTGACTTTACTGGAAACTCAAGAATATAAGAAAATAGCAACAATAATCTAACAAAACCGATCATTCTTACAACAAATGATCAAAAATTGTGCCTCCCGTGCCCTTTTCTGGGTGAATACTTGGGCATCATAAAACTTTTATACTCTTAATATTAATAAACGATAACAAGTGATTAAAAACTGACAAATATTTTCAGGTCTACCTTTCGTGCTTTACCTTCAACAATTGAATCAATCTAAAGTACAATCTAGAAGCTTTCACCTCATTCAATTTTTTGTTTCCATTTTGTATCAATTTTTTCAAAATCGCTCTTTCTTTTTGTGGTTTTCTTTTGATTTTCTAATAAAAGCAAAGTTGGTACTCACAGGAACTAAATATATCGCTGTTCTTGTCGATTGTGGTTACATCTGTATCCTCCAGGCGGGGAACAATACTTTTTTGATGAGGGTTTAGAGGGAGGTTGCAAATACTTTCGTAAAGGGGTGGCCTCTGCTTCGCGTAATCCTCGTAAACTTGTGGCTGCCATTTCAATTCTGAATATGAGCTTTCCAAATTAGCCAGATTAATTTTGAACGATGAAATTGTCGTAGAAGGCCTGGGGTCTATCCTGGACCCTGCAAGTGATGAAAAATATACATTTAGGTCACTCTATCAAGAGGGAAATGTTACGAATTGGAAGATGCTTAAATAAAATCTGACAATCTCTTGAAAAGAGAGAAAATAGGATGCTTTAGCATTGAAGACACATACAATGAAAAATAGCCGATAAATTTTTTCATGTCTTACTCTGATGGCAAAGTAACAATTTTGTCCCAAGTTCTGATGGATCTCAAACTCCACCTGGCAAATTTCCTTTGACAAAATTCTTTGTTTAATGATAGCGAGATGAGATCACACAAACATGTATACAATGTTAAAACATTAGTAAACCTTTCTGTCTAGAAACAACAATCATTTGACAAATGTTTAAAAGTTGACAACAATAACAAAAATCCTCTGGAAAGATTATCTGAGGGCTGCTACTGACAGCCGTTTATGTGAAATTAAGAAATGTGTTAATTTACAAGTTGGTTTTTGCCTCCATGCAGTAGGTGCAAGTCACGATAGTGGGACTGTGGTCTTCCTCCTGAACAACCTTGAATCTTGTGAAGAACATGTCGATGATGTTTTGTACATACTGGAATAATATCTTGATTTCAGATTACACTTAGGGAGGAAATGTAAACTCCGTGCTGTAAACTTCAAACTCTCACTCGAATAGCGTGGAATGATCTGAGATCTAAAAGGCCAGAATGGGTAACGAGGAAGATGTGTACCCCAAAGGACAACTATCAGCCGAGGTTGTGACTATTTTGTAGGGGGTTACGTTAGGTAACTCCAAAACCATAGATATCCTTAGCTGAAAATTTCATGAAGTAATTCAAATCAATGTAATAAATTCACAGTAAAGAACTAGCAAACTTGTTCCTAGTCCGTCAAAATGAAAAAAAATCCTATCTTAGAATGTAGGTTCCCCATCCCCTAGGTCCCTAACCCTGCTGAGAAACTGGAGCAAATGTGTGCGAATCTGATGACACAAATCTTACTAGTACCAGGAAATACGCAAATATATGCCACTTGAGACTCACGTTTGCCACTGGTTGGTTGCACATGAACTTATATTAACCCTGAGTTTACATTGGAGTCATGTATGAGTGAAGGTTGTTATTATATACAAATAAATGTAAATTACTATTTTCTCTTCTTCATAGGCTTGGCTGAATGTGAACATTGGGTGGGACGAATGACTTTGAGTAGCCTAGTGCAAACCTGTATATCAATTGTTAATGGCGAATGTTACGTTAGCCTGAACACCATCTAACGTTACCCTTACTTTAGTACCGTCAGTGAAATATTATAAGCACTAATGACAATGTTAGGTCTGTTTCTGCGTTAGCCCTACGTTAGGGTATAACGGTAAACTGAGTAACAACCGAGTTACTACTACATTATTTATCTAGACAGTTTTTATTAGAATATCATGGTGCAATAACTTAGGAAAATCATATATTCACCTTCAAGGCTCTTTTAGCTGTAACGATGTTGGATACCGCTGGGAAATTCGCTTGCTCTCGCCTCCTTTTTGGCGAAAGCTATGTTCAGATCGTCTGTTCTGCCGTCGTTGGTCGAGTGCCTCAAATATATTGCACCATCGATGGTAACATCCTGCATATCATTACACAGTATAAACCAATCGCAACAGAGATTTGATGCATGTGAATGAGGGAACCAATCACAACGCATATAATGTTAGCCTACTTACGGACTTTTCTAAAAGAAGACTATGACGATGGGAACTCCCCATGTTCACAATATTGTTGCCCTCGCTATAGTCACGCGGTAACAATGCTGCGCCTATACAGGATGTAGGTGGGTTTTAGTTTCCAAATGAATCCCTTACCAACATAGAATCAATAAACGGGCTGTGCGTTCGAAACAAATTGCAACCCCTTACCAATCAGAACGTTAAAATAGGAAAAGCGGCAGATTTGTGTAAGGAGAAAGCAACGTAGCACTGCCACTGTGCAAGTTTGAAAGATTTTGGCAAATATCAATTCACATCAACATCTTTCCATCATTAACTCAACTGGATATACCTTAAAACATGAGTAAATCAATGTAGAAAACTACATGCAATCAGTAATAGATGATAATCTTTGCAGGTTGTTTCTTTGTCAATGAATATGTATTTTTATTTACAGAAAGCCTGTTACATATGATAAATATGATCATCATTTTACTCTGGGGCGGCAATTTGTTTCAAATATTGGGGGGGGGGGGGGACATTTGCTTGGGTGCAGGCTGGTAGCAACTACATCCCCAAAATTGTTCGCGCG
>JAIPMN010028206.1:0-12954 GCA_020650975.1 Apostichopus californicus
TGATGACAGTTGAGCGATCCAATATGCCTTTCGTTTGGTCAAATTTGTCTCAATTTTGTTTTGGAGACCATTTGTATTCCATCTATCATGAATTTAACATCAGATAAATCAAGCTTTTCTGAATTGTAATATATACTAGCTCACATCTAGCTCTGTTGCTTATTCTGGTCTATCCTGCTTTTAGAACACATGTTAGTGAGACAGCGTTGTAATATCTACTACTGAACTTTCTCTACAAAATGTAGACGAATAAGCCAATCAGTGTTGGACATTCTGATATACGGTAAATATAATCCAGGTTGCTTACCAAACACTTGTGGCTTTTTGTCAATCTTTCTTCATCCAGGCCTCCTTGAGACGAGGACTCAAAATTCATCCACACCTGACGTGCTCGATTGATCGAGTGTTCTGCTTTAGGGAAAAATAAAGAAACACCCAACTCGGTTTCCTGCAGCTTGCACTCGGAATTTATTTGATTCTTTTAGTGAATTGTTACGTCTAGAAATTTCTCAAGTCATGTGAAAATATCGCTTACAGTTAACAGCATTTTCTTGCCTAAATGTACTTATTTTAACCACTTTCGAGAAAACATGACGCCATACGAAAGTAATGTTTTTCCTTGTTTAATATTCAGAAGGTATTTTTTATCTTAACTTTAAGTAGTGAAAAACATCATTACAGAACATGATATATAGCAAAACAGATATAAAGAAAGCGAACTGAACAGTTTACTTGTTCTGTGCTGTAATAAATGTGTTACATTTAAACTTATTTGAGAGGTAATATGTTGAGTTAATTTCGTGACATATCGTTTCGCCCATAACTTCTGTTGGTATGTTCACATCATTGAAAAAACAAACCCAACCAAAAAGACGTTTTAAGCGGTTTTGTAGTGAGTGGTTTCTACTGAGATTTTGTGATATGATATGAATCTCCCTTGATCAGAAAATGCCAAATAATGAAAGAATATGTTGTTAACACTCTCCCCACCCCCCCCCCCACCACCCCCACGCCCCACCACTACTCTGAAAACCAACATTTGTTTAAAAGTTTCATATTTTATGAATACTTACAGGCCTTCCAAATAATATTGCATAGACCAAATATTTCGTAGAATCAATTGCAAATGTTTATTAAGCCTATTCGGTAATTATCTATAACTTTAAATGAAAGAATGTTTTTCGCGTAATTTTGCTTTTATTGTTATACTGGGACGGCTCCGTGCGTTTTTGTAAAAGTCTTGCTTGTGATTAAACACATTAATTACTAAAAGTACAAGTGAACTCAAATATAGTTAGTTTTCCTTCAACTTGTTGAAATAATTGTTATAAAGAAAGGCATTATGTTTTCCTTATTTCTGATACATTGACGCTCATCAAGAGAGGAAGTATATTTTATATATTGCTCTAACAAACTATGACCTCCGTGCATGGGTAGGAGGGAAGCTGCGGTGTCGAGATCCCCGGGGTCGGGATACGGGTACAAATTAGACCTATGTCACAGGGTCCCGTTATTGTGTTTATTTCTAAAATTTGACTCCTGTAGTATATTATGGTGCGGTTTTGAAAGTTTAACCGGGACCATCCATAAACATATTAGTCCTACAACTCTTGCCCTCACACTTCACGGGTGACGATGTCAAGTAACAAACCATTACTCAACATACATGATAATGTATCTTGTGTGTATTGTTAACGCATTGATCGGAAACCAGGACATATTTTGCGAACTGCTTCAATATCCTAAAATGCCTGTACCGATGAGGAGAGGATGATTTAGTTCGCTGCGACGGATGTGAACTCATTTGTTATTTAAATTCGTACCTCGTGACTCGGTTAGGGGTCCTTGAGGTGGTACTTTATCTGCCAAATCGTTAAAAGATCTCATTTGGTCTTCTTAAAACAATGAATGCATGAGCTTTCTATTCTCCCCTGCAGTCTCATATTATACCTTGCGGATATCAGTTTGACAGTCTGAGATGCATGTTTATGTGATAAAGTAAATCAATGTGAAGCTGCCTGTTTTTAGAATGTATATTAGTATCTTAATTGTTTTAACCATGACCCATAGAAAAGACACGATTGTCCTTACAAATGTGGGTTTTGAAAATAAATTATTCAGAACGGATGCATCGAATTGACACTTTCAGTTTTTATAATAACATTTCCACTTACACGTGCAGCTATGTGAATTTAAATATTTGACTTGAAATACGCAAAGAAATGCACTTAAAGGGGAAATAAATGGGGTGTTACATATTAAATACATGGAGCTTAATATTTAAAAACAATATGATAATTGGAATAGATGAAAAATCAAGGATAAAAACACACTGAACCACAGTGTGAGGAATCTGACAACAAATATATAATTTTTACCGATCATCGCTTGAATTATCTTTATTAATATAACCAGTTGCAGCGTATAGTGACGGGCCTCAAGGCTTGTAATTCTTAACAATCGCAGTTTCAAACACGGCTGCAGTCTCTGTCACAGTCTTAGTGACGTTTACTGTGACAACTGCAGTGACTATCACAGTTACATACTTAGTCTTAGGCACATCCATAATCCTAAACGGTCAGAGTTTCAGTGTCACAGACACATTTTCTGCGACAGCTACAGTCACACTTGCAAATTGAGTTTTAGACACATCCAGGGATTTGGACGGTCATAGTTACAGTCACGATCCCAGTGACAGTCACAGTGACAGTCACAGTCACAATATCAGTCTCATACATTTCAGAGTTTAAATCTTAGTCTGTTTACCAGTCAAAGCATCAGTCTCAAAGTGATTTTCAGTTCATTGGGAAAAAAGCAACAAAAATCATTCTTTGATAGGTAAAGTGATTATAATATATCAAACAATGGATTAATATTACCAATAAGATCTGCAGAGAGGAAATTATAATTTCGGACGTATTCGTCATCGTATCTTTCCAGAGAGGAGCTGCATGTTGCATATCTAAATGAAACCATACTCCATATTGAGTCATAAAATTCATTCCTTTAATCTATTTTATCATTATATAATATATAATATCAACCCTTCAAATTGCGCCTAGGAATCATCTTTTACCACCGTGACATTAAGCTTAGTTCAATATAAACTAGCAACATTGTATAGTATTAAAGTAAGTTTACGCAATGTAAGAGATATGACTGTGCTCACATTCATATCCGGACTAACAGACTAAATGTCAGCATCAGATTGCTGTATCCTACTTTTGTCATGTTTGTTTCCACTTTGAAAACCTCAAAAATATATCAATAATAAATGGCAGACTAAGGTAGAAGATTTTTTTCCTTATTGATTGAGAGTACATTGTGCAGTATTTAATATTCCCGCAGATTAATTTTAATCATTATGTGGCTCTTGTTAGATGCAGCTAAAAGAAAGTCCAATGTAACATTTCTCCGAGGCAGTACTTTGGCAGTTATCTCCTTCTTTTAGTTAACAAATCTTGTTGTATAGTCTGATGCAATCTTCGCAAATATTCGTTCAACAAAAGGAATATATATCTTAATCAGCTTAACTGATTAGGTGAGATCAAGCCCATGCCATCGATAATTCATCGAACTTTTTCATCCTCATCGTACGATATTAACATGACTGAATATCGAGACAAAAAGCTTTGAACGAAAGTACAAGCAACATGTGATATATCTGCCTCGGTTCATTTTTCATTTTCTCTCCAATGCAGGCTCTATGCATATATGTATTTGGTGAATGTTTAATCATTCCTAATATTGAAAAAAAAAACAAAGAACAGGTACTGTCGCCTGATTTCACAATGCACTCGTAAAAGAGACAAATGTGTAAATAATATTTTCACATGATTTGAGAAATTTCAAGAAATGTTTAACTCACTGAAAGAATAAAGCGAAGTCCGAGTGAGAAGCTGCAGGAAATCGAGATGGTTGTTTCTTTATTTTCCCTAAAGCAGAACACTCGATCAATACGTCAGATGTGGATGAATTATAGTCTTCATCTCAAGGAGCAAAGGATGAAGAAAGATTCATAAAATACCATGTTTCACGTTAAATGCCATACAGATACAAGTAAAAGAATGAACGTATGCCCTTAATATAGATCTTATGATGCATCTGTCACGCTAGTTCACGTAGCAGGCGTCTGGTGAATAAGAAGATTTCAAACCCTTTCCCGTAATTCTGCTTATATAAAGTTCTTAAGAATTTAAGTTCTTACTTGTAAATATTGCCTACTCTGTTGGTCTTATTTATCGTATTCCTTGTATTCTGTAGCTGTCCGCGAAATCGTGAATGAATACATAACAATCTAGCACTCCTTATTTGAAATGTTATACGAATATTTTAATACATTATGTTCATTATTATATAGTTCTTGTTTTACGACATTGTACGATTATTGTTAACAGCAAAAGGAAACTTCTTCTCTTGAAGATTTTGAAGAGAAATTCAACCCACTTTCATCAATTAACTTCAATCAGTTTCTTTTATATTAGCTTGAATATTTCAACTATGAAACTATAGCTGTCATTAATTTCTATTGATAGTATACAAACAACTCATCAGGTTATCGAGCAGTCGTCATACATTCAAATCCAACACGTAACGTTTTAATTCATTACAAAATTGTTGTTTACTTATATCAACACGCTGTGAGAATATTAATTCGCAATTCTTTATCACGTGTATGTAAAAGCTTGTTAGAGCGTATTAAGTAATTGGATGTAAAGAAAACTTAAATGAGAAGGACCTTTTGTTGGGCTTGAAAAACATTGAAAAACAAATTGTCCGAATCGACCCTTTTCTGCACAATGAACTACAAACATCCTTGTACAAATCTTAATCGTACGTATCACAACATCCATTACATTTTATCAACAATTGAAAGATTAAGCGTTTGATGGAATTTAAAGAACGCTCGCTATTAACCTCAGATGAAATTCAGTATGCCTGAAACACCTCATCTTTCCAATGTTCCTTTAGTATATATACACTCACCAAATTTTCGATTACAACCATAGTGAAGATGACCAAGTTAAAAAAAAACGCGGTGTACAAACATTTCAAACCTCATGATACAAATAAATCACTGACGAACGTTCTGGTCTGTCAGTCAGGTCAACTAAAAACCGAAACTGATTTTATTCAATAAGTTATTTAAAGACCTAATGTTTTCTTTTTGTTTTATGAAAAATTTGATATCCATTCTTTCCAGGTTTATAATTAGTATTTTATTCTGTTGTTAATGAGATGTCCCCGTCTATGTACTTACTAACATATAGCTGTATATTGACGTTGGTGCATGCATGCTAGAATGGTATATCACATATCACTATAGTCTGTGTAGGCCAATAATGCTTTTGACCTTACAATTGACTATTCATCTACCGTAGATATCAGGTTCGTAAACGCCTCATTGTTATTAACCCGTCCATTGAATTAAACCTTGAAATCAATCCGTCTTTTCAAGTGTCACATCTGATACCGCTTCTCAAGACTAAGAGCGTTCTTTCATTCCATCCAAAGGGTGAAATTCCACTTGCTTCGAGCCTGGTGATATTTGTCAAGGTAACCATGACTATGGAGCAAGATATATACCCGGCTAAGTGTCCTGAGATAGTATTTTGTTGAAGAACAGTGTGTAGATGTTAATGTTCACTTTATACGAATTGAGAAGTTTCGGGTTTTCAAAAGTGGAAGGGCAAAATTGTCAGGAAGAGCACATGCTTTCATTATTTAAAACAATGGTACGCCATATTCTATTATTTAAAATAATGGTACGCCCTATTCTATTATTTAAAATAGTGGTACGCCCTATTCTATTATTTAAAATAATGGTACGCCCTATTCTATTATTTAAAATAATGGTACGCCCTATAAGGTGAAATAATACTTCGTTTGAAGCGATTGTTTTTTGTATGTTCAATCTGACTATCGCGCAAATAGCCCACGTTAATTGTAATATGACCAGTGGCGTCGTGCCCATTGGGGCCCGGGGGGGCACGGGCCCCCCCAAATTTTGTCAAAGGTGTCATAAAATTTTGTCAAAATTTAAAAAAAAAAGTGTTTTCGAACAGTGTCACGACTGAATTTCTTGTAGGGCCTACGAGAAATCGGGCTTCTGTTGACTGCTTGGTCAATGGTTGTTGATATTCAGTCAAACGTAAGAGTTAAATAATTACTGGTTGATAACTAATGAACCAAATGTGCCATAAACGCTGCCATCGTTGAACAATATTATATATATGTAGTCCCAGAGTAAGTGCAACCCGTTACCTTTGCAAAAGGCAGTCAATTTTCCATGAAAAAATGGCAAATTTTTCTAAGCCTGTAACAAAGTTCGGAAAGTTAAGATAAATGTAGTGAACAGAGATTATGGGACTCCATGTGAACTTCTTTTAATCAGTTCGCTAAAAGGTCCACCAGGATAAATTTTCCTCATGATCTGATAGGTAGTTTCGAAAAAATGAATAATAATAATCATTTCAAATACAGTCACAATTAACCTGGAAAATAATCACTTCATTATCGCACGTTTTACCTTAGGTTTCGCTACTTTCGCTTTTTCTGCCCATGTTTTCAAACGGCATAGCTCTTTCTTCACCCAGTCACCACTTCTCACGGGCATGGGCGGCGATCATGGATCAGCCAGCACAAAAATGTTTCGATTTCTTAAATTTTGGGCGCTTCTGGGAGACGAGGAAGTGGTAAACTGAGGAATAAATGGCGATCACTTCCTTCGAGAATATTTCCCAAAATAAAAGATTGCCGGAAATTGTTATCAATTTTAGGGGTGTTGCTTACTGCCATAAGGCACGGGAAGTGCCGTTTCCTGCAATCTGAAGGGTCTGCCAGACGAAAAATTTTCTTGTACGCTGCGCGCCAACTCGTGGTGGCGCTCCGCTTAGATGGTCATCACCTGCTCACGGGCCCCCCAAAAATTTATTTTCGCACGACGCCCCTGGTTGTTACAGCTTTTTTTCAAACAGGGATTTGTTACAAACATACATTCATCATCCTTTAGATGGAATTATATTGATGTTCATGAAATGATAGTTATAGTTTCTATAATTATCTATATATTTTTTTCTTAGAAACAGTTTGAAATGATAGTGTTATTTAAAAATGAAATATTAGTTCGAATAATTCTTCTTTCTTTACTTGTCTATCTCTTCCTTATCATGGCTGCTGAAATGTAAGATAAGTTCTTCATCAAGGATAACTTGCAATAACATAACCATTGACCCCTCCCTCTATAGATAAAGACAGGTTTTGTTTTATTTGTGTCCATGTTACTTCTCAATATCCCCATTCCTCCTTGCTCCTTCTTCACCATTCTTACTCTGAACATGTTCACATAGTAAGGGAGGCCCTTTAGATGTATTTGCCACTAAGCACGTATATTAGCTGCAAAAAGGCCTTAATCGCGCAAGTATTGTTACACACTGTTTGCGAAATGTATCACGGATCAGGAACGTTAACAGTGTAATATAAATCAGCTGTGATGCTATGCGTATTCATTAGTAACAGCGTTAATTGATGAGGTATATTTATAATATGGCAATATTTGTATATGATATAGTTGGACGTCCCCATTGTGTACACCTGTCTGAGGCCCATTCGACTTCATGCGGTCGGTAAACATCCGTAAGTGTCCGTATTAGAGCAAGGGATAATATCGCGGAATTGTGTTCTTAGTATTTGCGATTATTTGTGGAAAATATTTTTCGTGTACACGCACTGTAAATATGATTAAGACCAAACTTTTCGGCACTCTCGTTCACCTAGTTACATTTAGCGTGCCCTCTTTCTCTTCAACATATCTGTTTTAGTATGTTCATCCCGATTGGTGTTACAGCTGCAATTACTAGGTATGCAAGACGAACACTTTGTCATCTTTGTCATTAGGAGGATTTTCGACTGGAAGTATTGCATTCGTTTCGTACAAAAACATCGCGAAAATTTAAAATGTGTAAGTCGTCACAGAGTCTAAACATAATGAGGGTCGCTAGGTTAGCTTCCCAACTGGGCAGGCCCTGCTTCAAATCCCCACTGTGTGCATAATTCCATAATATTTCATTTCGATCATTGACTTTCAGTTTACTTGTTCCTATTCATCAGTTGGCAATGTAAGTTACTGAATTGATGAAGTAAGATTAAACATAAATAAACACCAAAAAACCGAAGATTTCAACATAATTAATTATCCACGTTGCGATAATATTCAACGAGGTTTAAGTACTTTAATCAAAGAGAAACACACCAACCAGAAAAATATGTAATCACAAAATATCATTTCAAATATGCATATTTTCATATCTTTACGATGCAAAATGTTATGAGCACATGTTCATGACCTGAAAGTGCACAAACTTTACAGCAATGTTATTAATAAGCAAATAAACCATGGTCATTACAAATACTTGCTCAAAAATTGCATTTACAAGAACACAAACTATTCTTAGCAAGTATTCCAACAGGCGTATCTTATTCTAATTATAAACAATATTATATATAGTTACTACTTTATTTTATGTCTGTTATGAACGGACGGTGATGTTAAGAACTTAATCAAGATACCTTTAAAACTACGAATCCATGTAGGCCCATAGAACTGTTGTTACATTTTAATTTTATTTATATTTACTACGAAATCAGAGCATTGAAAGAACATCAGTTTTGATGACACCATCCATTCCCTAGAACTAGAAAGCAATATGGTTCAGGCAGTTGTCACTATAGAAACGGCGAACCCTATGGATTCCTGACATGCTGGATTTACATGGCAATTTAAAGTGTATGCATTATGGGTACAAATGGAGACTGTAAATATAGCAGAGGATACAGGCTTTTGTCTTTATTTTATGTCTCCTATGAATGTGACGGTGATGTTAAGAACTTAATCAAGCTACATTGAAAACTACGAATCCAGTTAGGCCCATATAACTTTTCTTCTGAAACAGGAATGATGAAATAATCATTCAACGCTACTGCACAATAACAAACAACAGTGGTATAATGTTCATCGATATATTCCATTATGTATGTGGTTTGTAGTAACTGATATCGTATAACTGGCTAACTACAGAGTGCATGGTGTGTCTATTAAGGGTAGGTTGTAAAGGAACATATTGTGACATGAATGTGGTTCACTCGACCTTCTTCCTTCTCATGTCTAAGTTTATTGGTGTATTGTTACCGTAATAACAGATGGCTTAAGAGTTATATATCAGACAGTACAACAGTTTCTTAAAAAAAGACAACTGTTCTTACTATAGTTTACAACAAAAGTCCGTATTCAGAGCGGAACTGTTTGTACTTAGTTTTAACGTATTGATTTCAAATGTCGTTTATTAAGAGACCTGTTACTACAACGATATCAGTTACTACAAACCACATACATGTGCAGGTAATCTATTACTACTATTTGCTGTTTTTGGCCATTTTATATGGGTAGTTTGTAATAAAAAACATACATAAGCCATTTTTTTTTATAATCTGCAGATATGGTTGTAATTATCGTACTGATAACTACTGGGAAGATATATAACGGTCTTGTAATCATATTGATATTCGCCTTGTAATACTAAACATATTGCGTTGTATTAGTTTTATTATTTCCCATTGCTTATTTATAGTTGAGTAACGAGAGCAGAAGGTATAGCGGATATTTTGTAGCCATAGAGATGAACGACATTGGAATATTACTTATTTTTTGCGCATGTTATAAATGTTCGTGTCTGATGTAGATATTTCCTTGCATGGATACCTTACTTATTGTATTGACCAAATACAGTGCAATAAATTTCGTATATTAATTGTTTTATGTGACCCGAACATGTACAGGGCTTCCATAAAACCCTATATATGCCATTTAGAGGCGTTCACTATAGCGTCAAGGATCAATGTATACTTATTTTACACCAGGATGTTGATATCAGAAATATTCATTCCAAACGTTTTGAGCAGTGGGGAATGTGTAGGTTTAAGTTCGAAAGCAAAAATGTATTAAATTGATAAAAAAGTAATGTCATTAAAATTTCGATTTTTACACAATTAAATCGACAAGAAATTTCCTTTCCTGACACAGGGAATCGCATTTCATCAGTCACATTATTTAAAATAATTGATAGGAAATTTCAATATCCCCAGGTGATGAATGTAACCAGAATGTAGATCGACAAGCTTACAAATTGCATCGGAGTGTTTGCTCTCTCGTTATTCTCGAGTGATGTGCGAGTAATTTACATTCAACAGTACACCAGTACCGTAATGCAAGGTACCACGATACATGACAATAGTACACAGTAACAGATATTGTAGTAAAAGACATGATGTTAACTAACATGCACAAACACGCACATCCTAAACCCTTGAACAAACCCGGATATTGACACTCATCAGAAAATGAAATGGTAACAAATCAAATAAAGTGATGTTTCACTCAGCATTTGATTGAGTATCACTCATGGAGATAATTTTTCCTAAAACTGTTACAATTCGTAACGAAACAAAGCATCCAATGTTCAGCAATTGTTAAAAACAAACACTATTCTCTTTACAAGCAATATAAATAAACGTAAGAAACAATCACGTATATTGTAATTACTTACCGGTTGACTTAAAGTACAATATTGTAACATGTGTTAAGACCATGGGTAACCTGAGCTCGAAATTGTTTGGTTCTGTGAGGGCGACATTTTTTTACCTATCCCATTTTAGAAATGTGTATTTCAGTTTAGGGACCTCTATCCGTGCCTTTATTCGCCAGTGAATAGTATGAATTTGCGTTAATACATATCAATTGCTTAATGCAGTGCTAGAGACCCACCACATCGTGACATCTCGTCCAAAATAAAATAGTCAAACACGAACTTAACAGTGTTCGTATGTTGTCTCTTAACAGTATTCCTATAACGGTCATTTTTTTCCATGTTCCTACAACTGTCTTCGTATGCATGAAGTAAAATACACTGCTCTCTTAGCTTGTAAAACATGTCGATGTGGCCATACGCTTCCAAACGACATTGGTCAGCTTCACAAGAGTCGTTTTTATGTAAATATACGTCAGTTTGTAATGTTATTGTCAGCTCACATGGTGATACAGAAAATGCCACTCCCTCGTAAAAAGTATCTGACATTGTATTTTAAATTATAAACCATGTAAGAAAAACAAATTGGGGTCTGGAGTTGAATGTACTAGCCACGTGCCCCTATGCTTCCAATGGTTATGGCCCTGTGCACTGTATATTTGTTCACCACCATGCACTGAAAGGGGCATACTAGCTCTCTGATATGCCACGTAGTAGACAAGAGTCTGTAATATCAAAATTAATATAGAAGATAATATAAAAGACATTAGATAATCAAAATGGTTGGGTTGTACCTCTCTAAATATTTATTTTCCGCAGCAAAGTGTTCCTCAATGTTGCAGTCACTTGTCTTCTGTTGATGATATGTAGTATTTTACTGGTCGAGATTGAGCACTTTAATAATCACTATACCAGTAGGAGATCTAACCCCGTGATCTCTTACATTTTTTAACATCCCGGCATATCATTATATTTGAATTTAGGCGCTGAAGCCAATGACTACAGTTTATACCCCAAAATCTCAATTTAGAGATATTTTTACAAACTAAGAAATCCCGTTTCATTAGAAAACACACTCGCACGGTTGAAGATGTGAATATATCCGAGAGATATCGTATACATTTGTTATGAGACTTTTCGTATTCGACGAACATGATATTAGGCCACCAAATGAATAGCACGAAACGGTGGTCGAAATCACCTTTCTGGTTGAATAAGTTCAGCGTCTACGTAATTGGGAAAGAAATCCGTAACGATCACATAACCTTGTGCGCCTAAACGCCAATTCACGGAACGTTTATGGACCTAAATGCTACCAGTCACAAGTGCGGCGGCCGTCTTTTAAATCCAACTTGTTTCAAGTCGATGAAGCTCTAAGATATGTACAATGAGTGTAGTAGGATAGGTAGATCAGACGTTATAAATGATCAGACAAGACTGTCTCAAACGTTTGCTGCACAATATGACGTGAATAAAAGTTCCTTATGTGAACTAGTTGATTAAGATACATAATTTGAAAACATCAACAGGAAATTGTTGTTTCTCTTTATATGCACTAGGGTATTTTGGTAATTTTTGTAATTGGTTTGCAGGTTCTATTTCGGAATATGTGTGTTAAATCTACGCTGTACAAAAAGAATGTCATACTTCTAGAAGCGCACCAGTGTTATCAAATACCATTTTTGCAATGTATTTCATGAACTAGGGAGTAAGATATAATGTGGCAATTTCTTATTACATTCCCAATCACATATCACTCTCGTAAATTAAAAAAGAAAACACATGATCGGAATGTCTCTTAAATGTTCATCTCCAATTGATCTTCAGTAACTAGAAGGTATTTTTAATTGCATCGAGGGTAATCCGTTTATGAACTTGAACTCTAAACTTTGCTCTTTGTGTATAATTTGGTTTTCAAAAGAGTGGTAGCAAACAGAGTACGTGGGACAACGGTAAGTTGTTACACTATCCGTTGAACGTTTTAAAACTGCAGACTGTACATATGTGTGTAATCAGTAACAAGAAAGCCGTGGTCAAATTCTTTAACGTTTTACTATGATTGGCTACTGAACCGTATCATACTTAACAATCATCGGAATTCATAAACAAATGTACTGAGAAAATGAAAGAAAGCAAGACAATGGAGAAGGATTTGCTCGAAATCGTTTTGCTAAAGAACGTGTGTTTACACTTATAGTGAGTCGTTTATTACGCTGAATCGTTACTACTCGTTCCAGTACAACGGTATTGTTAAGATTGGTAAAGAAAACAGAATAGTATACAGTTATGGAAATGACTAACACACAATTAGAGTGCTACCACAGCATGCTGTGAAGCTTATATTAACTTATTGTCTGTGTGTCCATCAATTTAT
>JAIPMN010028214.1:0-11820 GCA_020650975.1 Apostichopus californicus
ATGTGCAATACCCAGGAGACCTCGATTTTGTTGGTTCAATTGGCTACTTTTTATATTACAATATAATACACATTTGCCTGATTTGTAAAGTCACTGGATGGAAGTAAACCATTGTCTGATACTTAACAGTTTGACCTCGAAGTCAATATACATGTTATTTCCACCCTAACGGTACACATAATTGTTTTACTGGTTCCGTTCCAGTGACTCCAGTGAAGGTTGGAACCTATGGTCTCAAATCGTTGGTAATCGACTTATACCGATTTAAATCGACATATACCAATCTCCTTCGACTTATACCAGTTTCCAGCTGCTTAAATTGACTTCTAATGATATAAATCGACATATACCAATTTAAATCGATGATAAGTAAAATAAATCGGTATATGTCAACTTAAATCGACATTTACCAGTTTAAATCGATGATATGTTGATCACCGAAATCGGGATTTCGAATATGTTAATGATCTAAATCGATAATATGTCGATTTAAATAGGTATATGTCAAATTTAATCGACATATACCAATTTAAGTTGACTTAAACCAGTTTAAATCGACATATACCGATTTAAATCGACATATACCAATTTAAATCGATGATATGTAAAATAAATCGGTATATGTCAATTTAAATCGACATCTACCAGTTTAAATCGATGATATGTCGATCACCGAAATCGGGATTTGGAATATGTTAATGAGCTAAATCGATAATATGTCGATTTAAATAGGTATATGTCAATTTGAGTTTCTAGAAACTGATATAAGTTCAAGGATTTTGACTTCTACCGATTTAATTCGACATATCATCATCGACATATTATTATTACTGAAAGTATACAGAAAGTGTGTTAATTCCTGTCCCTCGATCTTCCCACACCATTTTTCCTCAATGCTAAATAATAACAATTAAACTATGCGGTATCTTCAAGCAAGCAACTGTGCCATTAATTATCCATCGTGATCATGGCCAAACAGATTATAACCTTATATCTTTGGTGGTCTTTTCTTTTGAACGGCAAATATATTCTAGAGATTAATTCACACAATTGTAACAATAAGCTTTTCTTTGCCAAAGTTTGCCCATAGTATTTGAAGAGATGTCCCGAGAACAAATGATAGATTCAAATTTAAATGTATCAACCTATGATATCAGCTATAGATGTGTGTGAGTTCTACCTTTGTTTACTAACAAAGCAATCGTTCTTTACTTCAACAAAATAAGCATGCGTGCCCAATGACAACATTCCCCGTGTCACGGTGAACTCTAGGCATTTGTGCAGGCCAACCAGTTTGCTAGCCTGGAAATGTCGTAGTGATTCAGTGTAAAAATATGTAGCTCTTTCTAAGCCCTGAAAAGTTACATTTCACAAATATTGAAGTATATTATGGTTTAATATATCCTAAAACATTGAGTAGTTAGGAAGTGTACTAAAGGTTTGAAGAAAAAAAAAAGCCTTCTCAGGATTAATTTTGACTCTAACTAAAACTGGAAACTTGTGAAGGTACCCGGCAACGTCAAACTAGCAACAGGTTACGAAATAGTAAGACCTTCAAAAATTTGCAATTTATTCAAAGGATGACTTTTATGTTTGAATTTTAGTCCGATTAAAATGTTATAGCGGCCAATGAAAAGAGCAAGCTTTCAAGTGTCAGTAATATTTCTAAAGCTATTGAGATTCTCAAGATAAATCAGGTTTCAAATCTGCTAAATTTCTGGATTGCTCCTTTAAGGCTAAAGACATGATGACATCCATGCAGTGCAGTACTAAACGTTAATTCTAACCTATTTATATATTTGTTGTTAATTCTAATAACTCCTCCAACACATGTTCTTATAACTTCATGAAAACAACAGACCACCTGTGGACGACATTTAACACTGATTTGTACTGCATTTATTGTAAGCAATACACATGTGGCCATAATAGGTTAGCTTATAAATGCTAGTGTTGTGTTGCATTTTTTTTTTAAATTTTAAGGCATGTCAAAGGCATGGGACAATGTTAAATTTGTCAATAGTCTATTAATCTTTACATCTATGTGGCTTTCAGGATGTAGGATACTGTATCTAATCGACTTCCGCGTTGCTAATGTACCGTACACGTGTGTATCTTCAGGATTGACTCTAATATAAGTTTGTTACTGTCCAAATGCATATAAGGAAGTGTTTGTCTGCTGTTGAGTACATGGTTGCAGATACTCTTAATGATCAGTGCATGAGCAGGATAAGGTTCGCCATCAGGAAATAGGTACAGTAGCCGCCTGCTGTCTGATTGCATGCAAACATGGAGACATTTGTCAAGCTGTGGTTACCTTTCCTATACCGTTAGCCTAAATGTGGCATATAATTGTTGTTTGTGCTACATTTGATGAATTTAAATCAAAATGAAAACAGTACGATAACGGTAAAGAATTGAAATTGGAATAATTGTTAAAGAAATAGGAATTGGGACATTTGTATATTTTTCATATTAAGGAAGTTATTAATAATAAATATTAAACACTAACGTTTAGAATTCAACACCAACTGAGCAAATGCGAACAAATAGATGTTCATGTTTGATCAAACTGTACCAAAAATAAATATTATAGGCATGATAACGATACTTTGCTTATTTGTCTTTACACCTTATTCTGATAATTTAAAGTAATTCTAAAATTTGACGACTAAATGTTCTATACATATATGATGATTTTAAAGTTCTAATTCTGTTTTTACGTGTATGGAGAAGTTGTATCACTTTTTTTTTAAATATGTATCTGTAAGAAATTTCATTTCAAATAGTAAGATTCAAAGAGAGTTGATGATTTTATAATTTACGAATTTGATTTCAAATGCATTTACTATCAAAATTATATCGAGAACATTGAAACATTGAGGATTTTATCAAGATGATTAATAAGTCTCATCGGTTTCTTCATTTGGTAAAAGAGAAAGAAACTGTCTAATCGTGATCAAGAGTTATTTAATTTGAGTTAATCTGGTTATATTCTCTATAAATGATCAATAAACAGAACTTAAAAAATATATTATATATATTTTTAATCAAAGAACTAGCAGAGGGCATGAAAGCTGTTTAATCGGTGATTTCTATTGAACAGGGTTTAAACAATGTATATATGTTACAAACAGGTCTTGAAGTTTATGCTTTTCAGTTAGGTATGATGGTACTGGGACAAGAAAAAACTAAACTTAAATAACAACACTTCTGTTAGCTTTGTCTTCAAGTGTCACATAAGGCAATTACAAACTTGTTTTATGAGTGGTCTCCTAATTATCGTGAGCTGAATATTTAAGGTTTGATTAAAGATTAAAGACGAAAATCCGAGTAGAAGTAATTATTTGCGGTAGATTAAATTTCAGTTTACAACAGACTTATACATCAGCTTGGCAAATATTTGAGACCCGTTTACCTTTTATGAATGCTTTGAAGTAAACTATGTTTTGATATAGATTTAAACAAAGTATACTCTTCTTCGTATCGTTTTTCGTCTTTTCAGAATGATGTTCTTCTCTTCAATGGATTTCATTCAACGTACTTGTCTTTTTAGATTCGTTCCAATCAGTCTCATTGTACAAAAAACGACAACTAAACTTGAAATTCACAATAAGATATTAAGTTTTAATCATTGTTTTCACCATTAATAAGTTAAATTGAAAATACGAAACCTTATGGAAGTGATAAAAGCTATGAGAAAGTGACAATGAAACTTGAAATTGACGCTATATTTGTAAACAATTTTTGCAAAGTTAATAAATTGGAATGAATTTTGTATCTATCTAAAGATTGATCTACGAGCTTCAATTGTGAAGAGGTTACATATCTTGTTAATCTATAAAGGCGAGTGGATTGGGATCAATAATGAACATATAGATTTCGCAAATGTACTTGTGACGAAGTATGAAGTATAGAAAGGCACATACAAATTATAGGTACAGAACGTTTCACGATGTTAGTTTAATATAAATATCGATTGAACCTATAGAAGATAAGAAGAAGAAAAGAAATTTTCACTTACCCCTCCTTGCGAAGAGACACAGCTGGAAATAGAAATTATTAAAAACAGAGAGGTAAAACCTCCACGATGTTGTCCAAACATGTTCATCATTGTCAAAGCTAGTTACTTCTTAAAGGCTGGAGTTGAAATGCAGTCTGAGAGCATTTGACGCCATCTGAGCCATACGAGAACTGACCCAAGGTTAGAACAGTGGTGGTGAGAAACCTTTGACATATTATACCGTCAAAAAATAGTTCTGTCGACAGCTGTTATGTACATTGTTTCAGAAGGAAGCTATGAAGTCATTCGACATCTACATGGCACCATAACACCACGATACGTCCCATGCCTTAAAAGGAGTGCGTGTTATTATTTTAACTTCTGAGCATGGTACCATTGACTTTAAACTACGTTTTCCGATACATCCGGTACAGTGTTATAAACAATTAACCCAACTGCTTTAGTCTATCAAGTCCAAAGAAAAAGGAAAAATATTTAAAAGGTTTTTGTTTTAAGAAACTAGATGAACAGTTGATAAAACACTCATTTGATGCAGTCAAGCTGTCGTAACAACATCTGCCATACCTTTATTAAGGCATAGGCTACCTGCAATTATGTGAGCACACAGGGAAGCAATTTATCCCCCGCCCCCCCGTCACCCCCCCGAGAAAAAAGTTTAAAAAGACCACAGACAAATATAACACTGCTTTAGACCTTAGAACAAATTAATCAACGGTCGGTGCATAAGATATAATGAAAGAGTAATACAAATAGTAACTCAATTCCTTGTGCATTCGAAATTCATTACCGTTTCACTGAACAAATTATCCAACAGAACCATATGTAGAGGAAGGACGCCATTTTCGGCCACCCTGGTTATGCCTGGTGCGTTTCTCAAGGTGCCAAGAATACGAGGAAGTTAAATCCGTGGCGATTAACGTAGAAGTCACGTCGATTGCTAGTGTCATACATAAAGATTATGAAATTACCTGAATATGCAAGTTATATATTAGTTAAAGGCTTTATTTATAAACATTATATTTGATATGAATACCCTATACAGGCTTCGTAAATACAAATTTGTTGATCATAGGCCATAAAATACACATTTATGATACCATTAAATTAAGACTTAATGTAGGATCTGATTTCGTATTGTATAACATATTTTGTATTCACTGTTTCCATGCATACTGTAAACTCACATGAACGTTCTGTGTTGCATCTTGGACACTTTGGACTTGATGCATTTCATCTAAACCTATGGATGCTCATAACAACCTTCAAACGGTCGTAATAAAAGCTATTGATGATTCCTACGGCTACAGTCTGGTTCAAATAGTCTGGTTCAAATTGTGGAGTGATAGCTCAGTGGTTAAGGCCGGTGCTTTCAAATCATAAGGTCCCCGGTTCGAGTCAATCCAAGATTAATGTATGTCGTCCAGTTACAGAGTTGTTGACAATTGACAATTCATAATTATGGACGTTAAATATGAATGTAAAGAGACTGACTTCGGTCAGCTTGCGGCTTTGATAAGCCAATGAGGCTTCGTCGCGAGTTCCTGCTGGCAGGAGGATCTAAACTACAAATACATATTGCTTGGCCGGAATGCTTAATCCAAATCGATTTATTCTGCATATCATATCTAAGTTACTTGCAGTTAGTCGAGTCTTTAACCCTTATTGTTTGTTCATATCATATGTTCATGTCATTTTTCCATACAGCTGATCACTACTCTCTAGTAGAGATTATTTTCGTTATGTTTATTTATGTTATTCGGGTCTTCAATGATCTGTATCACTCTTTATGTACTATTAATTGATTAATTTAAAGGATATTTACTGGATAAATTGATATCGTATAGTTCGCCAGAAAAAAAGGTTAACTGGAATATATTGAAATTTATCTTGAAAAGGAATTTGGCAGGTTTACAAAGTCTTAATGATCCGTGACCAGTACGACGATGATGAAAACTTCCATAAATTATGTCCAGCTGAATAGACGGTACACTTTATTTTAGGAAACAGGTGTTAGTGTGACACAAAAATGGCTAAATAGGAAATCTTGCGTTTAAATGGAGGAATTATATTTTACATTTCAAAAGAGTCATCGATAAGATGCTCTCATCGTGTAGTAATGTTTAACATTGATTCTTGAATCAATTGATGGAGCTAGAAGGGATTTAAGAGATCGTTCATCGATAATTCATATTTCCCCGATGACTAAACAGGTAAATTTATCTGTACATTGCATACCGGCCAGGCAGTGGACGATATTCCCAGTGTAAATCAGTGATGCCCTCATAAAGAAAGGCTCATTTCTGTTTCATTTTTATTTATATGACTGAGGAGTTGATGCATATGAGATTAGCACCATCTGTGCTCTTGTTTTGTTGATAAATCCAATTAGCAGTTACTGGTGGAGCAAAATCATCAGTTTACCTCTTCCCCAGATTTCAGCGTTGGTAGGGGAGGCGAAGGAAAAGGAAATATTCCTAATTCTATGATCGATCTCAGAACAAAAAGAACACATTTGTTCCTATCTTTGAGATTTTGATTTATTATGACTTCTTTTTACACCCCTTAATGTACCTCACGTTGGCACTAACTTACTGACCCACATAACACGTCAAAATAATTTTCCTAACTGAAATATACCTACTATAGCCTATCCTTAATTTCTCTCCATAAATAACACTCACACACGTTCTATAACAATGTCTTTGTTCAACACAGTCCGGAGACCTTGCTATTGTTGAAGCTAAACATAACTAGATTAGCCCAAGAAGCAAAATATTCTCGTTCGTTAACAACATTTTCCTGATGTGGTTAACCAGCTTGACGGAAGGAAGCTTTGCCTATGAGAATTTACCAAAGCTTCTTTTACATATTTCTTTCAAACTGTTGCTGGGTTTGTGGACAGTATTTGAAAGATTCTGATGTAAACCGTACAACAGTACTTCAGTAAACCTTTCTCGTATTTCTGGAATGCACATTTCCCACCTAAATCGTTAGGAAATGCAAATTGCACATACCCATACGACTAACATGTAAACGTCAAAACTTGGCTGCAAACGACATTCTGTTAATTATTAGACCATCAATTGTCGAATATTTTCTGTAAATATTAAATTGAGTGCAGTTACATGCATATGTTTTCAAAAGTATGTGTATGTAAGTGCGTGTGTGTTGGGGAGGGGGGGGGGACTTCAAATGTCCCCGACTGAGTAGGTAGAGGCACCAACCTTTATGGACTTTATGAATGAGGGTGTGGAAGTATAGGGTCCTTGAATGCGAATCCTCATACAAATTGTGGATTTATTCCAGGATCAGTTGATGGGCGACAAAGGTGTGCGGCGAGGGTTTATATAATCCAGGGCCTGGCTTCAATGTGGGACCCGGGGAAATATCAGATAAAGAAGGACATATTCTCATTTTCATGATGTACTTAAGGAAATAAAGAATTCGGTAAATGGTCGAGAGCTCCGGACTACCTTGTTGATTGTGGTTGCCAAATTGCCAAACACTGCTAACCTTCCTCCCGACATCATAGAATCTACATAAACATGTTACACTTGTACCTTTTCCCTAAATAGTCTTGAACGGTTAAACAAGATCAAATGTTCAAACACAACACGGCTGACATCATCTCATACACGTAGATCACAAACGTGACGTAATGAGTCCAGTAGGTTCGACAGTGAAGAGCGTTTGCAAATCAATTTTGTGATAAAGTTATGGACACGGAAGGACTTAAAGATTTATAATGGAAAGAGGGCGCTGTTCAGTAAAACACATATTACGCAAAAGAACAAGATCAAGGAAACTTCCTATCAGCTATCTGAACCCTTACTATTTAGTTCATGAATGAATTAAATTCTAAGAAATGATAACTAGTTTAAAATGTTTCTTGATTGTTAGACTTTGTTTAAAAAAAGTGTACTAGACGAAGTCAGTTATTTGATTTAATGTTATATTCTGAACAATTGGAGTGAGCAAATAATTCATATGTAATCTCTTATAACACGGTATGCAATCCAGTTTAGTCTCTAAATTGCGCTTTCTCTATCCCTGCTTGGACAATAATGGTTATGTAGGTACCGTCACTTATTACGGCTTAAATATTTTAGTTGGAATAGGTCAGGGTTTGTAATCCTAAGGTCACTGGTTCGAAACCCGTTCTATAAAGAAAGATAAAATCAAGGTACTTATTTCAATTTTTGTTTTTATAATTCCCATTTCAATTTCCTTTTCTGTAACGTAAAATAATATGATACTGAAGTTGTGCAAAACCTTTAATATAGTGATTTACAATTACAATTCAATGGTCTGTTTATGCATTACAAACACGCTGAGCAAGATACGTAACACAAGTATACATAAATCAACATTTTCGTTTCCCCTGTCTTTTGTTTGTTTCAGGTACGTACTTTGTTCAGGTCCCAACAATTGAAAATAGGGAAGTTAAAATACGTAAAGACGTAGAAAGCCATTATATAACTGAAAACCGTGATGGAAGCATTTGCAACTAAAAGTATTGTATTCAAAAGCAAATTGTAAGTCAAGGTTCGAGAGAAAAACAAACTGTTAGCAAATTGCTTATCTCATGCTAATTCAAACTAGCCAAGTGCTAAGATTGTTTTTTTTTTAAACATACTTTTCAAGAATTTCTTGTTTTAAAATTAACTAAACTAAAAGAGTGATGAACTTCAGATTTACATCTTTGTGACGTTACGTTGTTTTGAAGAAATCTGGACTTTAAACTTCAGCCGGTACACGTATCAAACGTCGTACACAATATAAGATACAACAGAGTAAGTGTTTCAAATCATTATATTGTCACATTTATTCATATAATACATATCAATGTTTAACTCTTAAGGTCATTTTCTATATTCGGAAATTACTACCAATGCCAGACACGGGTACGTCTATGCCAAACATGTGTTAGTACTTTCAGTATTATATATTATTATTACTATGGACCTCAATGAAGCTTTCCCAATGATTTTCATTTGGTCTCAAATTATCTTGAGACAAGCAACATTACCTAAAATTGTTGCTGATGTGTGAGTTACTGGTATCGTAAGTTGACTCATTAATATGTTACAACTTAGTGAGACAGTTTCTCAGTAGCGTGAAATAGCTATGCGAGTCCGTTAGCTTCGTTATCTTAACATCATCAGGAGCGAGGCCGTATTTTCATTTCTGTGGACTGAATGTTGTAATTACCGCCAGGGAAACTATACCAATAAATGGTATTACTGACACCGCTGTATGGTGCGTTGAGATCACAATATTCACAACTATGGAACCACCATGCGCTCTGATAATAAGTTCCATAGTTCGCACAGTTGTAACCACTATAAGGATCGTTGTCACGGTCACGTGTAGTGAACTCACGATCGTTGTGATAGTTCATTGCATCGTATCCTAGGAAGAAAAAGATAGTTGAGATTACTTACTTTACTTTACTGTACGTTGTTGAATGCCTTTTGAAAAATATTGATGAGTGGATCGGACTAGCCGTGAAACCACGTGAGATCATTATGATATATTAAGTCTCTAATATACATTTTCATAAATTAATCATACTTATCATCACACGATGGTAGAAAATAAATTGTTGTCTATTAAATGTCAGCGATTTGTGTGTATTTCTTGTTTAATTTATATTCTATCATTGGGAACAGGAGGAAAGTAGCACTTAAAAGTCCCCAGTGCGTTTATACACATAAACCCTACCTACCATATGGACGTAAACCTACCCTTTACGCCACCATACTTTAACCTAGATTATTCTTTCCCGTTCTATCAAAATTTTACTTTTTACCAAGCTTTTGGCTAAGAAAACCTTATGATATTTTGCTAAAAGTATAGCGACAATACTGTAAGGTACTAAAAGGAATTCTGTAATTTGTAAATTAGTTGTGTATTCTTCGATATTGATGTTCTTTGCTCCATTGAAATAAAAACCCTACGAAGTCGGTAGAATTTGGCAACCATAGAAAATGTAATTATGTTTCATTTCCTGTTTTATTTTGTCTTCTAAAACTCAATTTCGTTATCAGCAATGTTAATGCGACTTTTATCATAAACTGATAACCTCTCACGACCCCTTCTATCCATATAACCCACGTCTACAGTTTAGTCGCTTATATTTGATGTCTATGAGGCAGACATTGGTTTGTTGCCTCTGTTTATTGTCTGAGGATTCACCCTGTTATATTTGAAGTTATACGACCATCTATTTGTCAGTAGTTATCATATTATTTATCACTGTATTCGTAAAGCAATTATAGTTCATCTCGCATATGGAGTTTAACATAATATTGAATGTCTCTACAACTTAGAGAAAACATTTTTATGCCATACTTACTTCTCAGTACCACGCAATACCACCTGATAAAAAATGACATATAATATTGGTTTTTGAAGCAAGAAAGAAATTCTATGATTTATCACGAAAACAATGCACTCTAGTAGTGGATTGTAGGCTGTTGTGACCGACACACCTACGATGACAAACAGGTCCCGAGAGTCGTATCTCTTCATGTGTATTGGTGTATTGGAAAACAAAACTTACTGGGTTCATCTTTCTCAGAAAGTTTGAACGTGTTACATTTCATAAAGAACTATTTCGATTATAAAAATCACCCCTTGTCAAGTATGTGTCACTAAAAAGGGTCCTCTTGTTATTTAACAAGTACCCTTTGCTGCAAGATCAGAAAGTAAGATATGCCCTTGTCGACAACAATTTTGAAAAGATTGTATCTGGTGGTACAGAATGCATAGATCATCCATTTTATGATGGGAATATTTTGAGGTAATGTTGTGGTCTGCCACTCAAACCAAGTAACATGTCCAAGGCTCTCAATTGGGCTTGTTCACACAGTTGACAATAATAAGAATTGCACAGGATAGTGTTCCACACTTAACCATAACTTCCTTTTGGCTGATTGTTTGTTATGTCGTAAATTGGTATCAGACCGGCTTCAAGTAGACACATATTGCATGTCTTAGGATCTGGTTTGGAAACAGGAGAAGTAGAAGAATCACTCACCTACTGTACTTGAAGAATCGTAACCACTGACACTGAGTCTGAAATTAGTATCCACATCGCCCACGCTGAAGGAGCTATACTTAGCATAGTAATGTTGCCCAGATTTTGATTCGAGTTCAATCCTTAGCTCATATTCGCCTTGGCTCGTCAATGCTGCAAGTTTATCGTTGCCAAGCCAGAAATTGCCGTCGACAGTTCCGAAACCCTCTCTGTATTCATCCCAAACTCTGAAAAAACTCAAACTACTGTCAACACGTCGCTGGAAAACCTGTAATTATAGGAATATAAACAAGCAAGGAGACTCAGTAATCAACGAATTCAACTACATTTCAAGATGCTTGTTTTTGTCCAGGTTGTGATACCCTCGTTCAGTTTACATAATTTTCCTGTCCTCATTGTTACTAACAACCCATGGATCTGAAAAAGAGTCTCATCTTGGATAATACTTCTATTTCAAGAACACTCAGACCAACGTTCGCATGCAAAAATAAACACACTGTAGAAAGAAGTTTTCTTGTCATACAGTTTTCCATCAACCAATCTGTAAATTGTTTCAAATTGGCATATTTGTTTAAGATGTCTTTTATATATACTTAAAAGTTAATAGTATCAAAATAAACCTAATAGTAATTAACAACAAAAACTTAATAATAATAATGTCATTAGTGACAAAACAGGTTTTTCTTTTGTTAATCTTTGAATTTGAAAATAAAAAAGATACATACCAACCAACCACCTCCATCTGTGTCATCGC
>JAIPMN010028216.1:0-12043 GCA_020650975.1 Apostichopus californicus
TCCACTGACGTCGAGACTGTATTGCCGTGCGACCATGACGTAGTTGCGTCAAGTGAACATGCCGTAGCATTATTGTCGAATGGAGAGTATGCTTTGAGAATATTGTGACGAACAGGCTGTTTTTTATCCTTTTGTAAAAGTAAACCATGCACGTTGATCTAATAATCTTAACCAGTGTTACCATAAGAATTATTTGAATCAACAACAATTTGAACTATGATGTGGCTTTGCTTGTGAAACAATATTTTAAATATGTCGTTCTTCAGTCAGATTATAACTCCCCCCTCCTCCCCCCCCCCCAAATAATTGTCCAACTTTGTGATGCTTGTATAATTCGGCTGTACACTCTAAAAACGAAATGGTCAAATTTGACCAAAGCATGGTAAATTTTTGACCATTCCATTGGTTAACTATGCACCTACTTAAATATGGTCAAATTTGACCATCATACTATGGTCAATCTTTTGACCATAGTATGATGGTCAAAATTACTGACCATTAAATGGTCCAAATAACAACAGATAATGGTCAAATCTGACTAAAAAAATGGTCAATCGGAGAAACAGAGAATAGGAGAAATTAAGAATTCAAACAGTGTTGTGGTCTGCTGACTAGTGTTTTTATTAAAATAACTGTTCATTTGCAATGAAAATTCAAACTACATTCTGTAATGATATTAAAATCGAATACAACAAATAGATGCAAGAGGCAAGACATTAAAAATTGTTAGTTTAGCACACAGAGCACCAATTGTTACAGAAGATCATAACAGATACATACCATGCCAACCCCCCCCCCCTCCCCCAATAAAAATGCTAAGAGACATGTACAGTCTAGTTCAGAGAAAGAGCTTAGATAACTGTTTTAATCATAACTTATAGTTAAGCACACAGAGCACCAATTGTACAGAAGATCCTAACANGACAGGAACATACTAGTTCAGAGAGGGAGAGATTAACTTATATAGATCAGCACACAGACTCAGAGCACCAATTGGTGCAGAAGCTAACCACTCCCCCCTCCCTAATCCCACACATTTTCCTAAAAGGGTACTGACTAGTTCAGAGAGAGAGTGAGAGCTTCACCTCAACTGCATAGATTCCTACGGCCAATGCCAAGGAATAAAAAATGGTGCTATCATTTAGAATTTTCATATATATAACAATATTTCATGTCCACCACCTGTTGATGTTGGCAGAACTGTGGGAGGGGGGGGGGTTGGGGGGAGGAAGAAGAAAATCTTTGGGAATCTCCTTGTGATCTAACTATGTCACCCTCACATAGCACTGCCACTGCTGAATTGGTAATGTAGGCTAGCCTTGTCAGTTACTGTACATCAATAAAAATCAAATTATGAGCCCTGTTGAGGGCCTTGGGTCTGGTGGACCCACGAACAAATTTAATTCAAACACTGAACTTTGTGAAGGATATAGTTTTCTAGTCAGCAGGCAGCTGACCTAGTGTTACCAGTCAGCTATTGCTCCATGCACTAGTATAGTAGAGGGAGCTTTCAGTGACCGCGCAATAGTACGTCAAGGCACCTCACAGTTTCCTAACCAAGAACAACCACAAATAGTACTCTGCAGAGGCCAGAAAAGTACAGTTTTTCATGGTGTCCCAAAATAGGGGGAGGTGCACACCATGACACCGGCCCATATCCCTCAAGGGACTATTAGTTTGACAACAGCTGTAATATTTTTAATATACACAAAAACGAACTGGAGCACCAAATGGTGCATAAGATACCACACCCCCCCCCCCAAAAAAAAATAATTGCTTTAATTTGCATGTAATACGACACAATCAATGACCTACATACTCAGCTCTGCTTGAATTGAAACAGCTTCAAGAACAAACATTGAATTACAAACTGTGAAGTTGTAAATCTTCATACACACACAATTGCAAATGTGCTGCATGTAGCGGCCATGACAACAGTACAGTATTCTGCTCGGCAGTATTTTCTACTATCGGTTGCTCTTTTCCTCCTCAACTCCCAGAGTGTTAGTCTGTAAAGTTTGTGATAATATGTAACTATATGTCTTTCGACATAAAATTATGTCTGGAACTAGAAGTGTGGTTCGAGAAGAAGGTCTGGGGTAACTAAACATGTAAGCTAAATATCCTTATGATTTCCTGCATTGGTGGTTGGTCAAAGAAGCTATTTGAAACCAGATATGAATAAAAAGCTTAAAGGCCTAACCTCTTGTTACTGGTCCAACAATAATGTTACACATATGCCTACTACTAGAGTACTGGCCTTGGGCTATGATACAGTTCAGAGAACATAAACTAGTATAGCTGTCCTTTCACTGAACCAGCTATAATATAGACGATAAGCTGGTGTAACTTATCAGTCTTAAATTACTTTTTTGACCAATCAGAATGCAGGAATCAAATAATTATATTTGCCGGTAAATATAGAGGGATTTCTCGAAGCTACCCAATTAACAATGCCACCATAGGGCAAGTGACTTAACAAGAAACCCCTCCAAGTATTTATGGATAGAGAACATTACAGATCTCTAGTTTACCTCAAGGAATGTTCTTAGGGTACGGACACTAGGAGAAGTCAGGCCTTTTCCTTTGCCATCTCCCAACTGAAAAAAATATTTCTGAATAAATTCCCAAGTTGTTTGGCACTGCCTTGGGTATTCTACATCCAAAATATAGATGGCCTTGAAACAAATATCCACAGCCTTAACTAAAGTCCCAGCCTCAAGAGCCAGCCCATCAATTATCACAAAAGTCTGTGATGGCCGCATTCGTCTTCCAATGACAAGAACATAAGGCTGGATGCTCTGCCGTTCTCTTTGGAGAGTTTCCATGTAGTGTGGTATGTTGGTTCCAACCTACAAAAAATTTGACAGGAATTCTTCAAGAATGGTTTACAAAAATGTTTGATGTTGTGAAACATCACATTACCAATTTTTAGCCCAAATTTTTTGGGCCCACAAATTTCATTGGCTCTACTAAGTTATAAGCTTCTGCACCATTGGTGCTCTAGTTACAATGTATTTTTGAATGTTTTATATTCTACTCATGCAAAATACTTCCAGATGATGTTTGCATGGTTCCAAATTTTGGACCTGGGTAGGGACTAAATACCCATTGAATGAAAGTTTCAGTAATTGATTGCCCTCTCAATCAATGACCATCACTTCCAGTCAATGGTAATAAAATTAGATGCTTGTAGAGGTGTGATGGTCAGCTATTTGGGCATTCAATGCAAACAGTACTTCTAGGAATGACCCAAATCACTGAGGTCAATACACTCAATGGTAATATTTTCATCTAAACTGACTGCGATGCCTATTAAAACATAACATCTATCATAAGGATGAATAATGAAATTTAAAAAAAAGCATCTGTGAGATAAGTATATGAATGATTAAATATAACACTAGTTTGGGCCATCTAGAAAGTTTACTTTACCTTTACATTCTGATTACAATTTTTTTTTACTCTGTTTCATTTCTGTCAAATTATGCCTCAACACCATAGAATGATTCTTAGCTTGACTGACCTATCCTGGTCAAATGTTGAAGTCTAAGTGACACGTATAAACAACTTTTTACTATTAATAGGGTATATATCTCAAGAAACATTCCGAAATACAGAAAATTTACTTATTTAATATTCAAGTATCAAAATGAATTATAGTTCTGATGTTCGGTGTGAAGGTTTAGGAGATATGAAGGCACGTTCTCAGAAAGTTTGAAGCGAATTAAACATGTGTCGCTTGACCATTAACCAAGATAATATTAGTTAGTTCACTTACTGGCTGTACATCAACAAAGGCTGAAAGTGCTTCAGTTCTGCTTGCTCTGACCTTCTTTCCATTCCGGTTTGTTATTAGACCTGATGGCAAAATCAACGGCAACAGTTGCAGGGCTGGCAGGGAGAAATCTGACGCATCTAAAGAAGAAGGCAAAAAAAAAGCGTGATTAAGTAATAACACGAGACAGATGCAAGTTAACCTTTACAAAAAGCATGACCACTGGATGTCGCAAATAGTTTGGTTCAGAAAATCACAGATATTTCCAACCCATGCAAGTATGGAAAAACAGACATTAAACAGAATATGACGATGATGATTTTCTCGTAAAATAAGACATCAATCCAAGTGAGCATGGTCTAAGATTTTCAGGTTGACCAATTATGTGTCCTTTGACCTCTTACAAAAGGCAATATCAACAACAAAAAATGCTGAGTTAAAGGCAGTCAGAAAGGACATCTTCCACATATCAATATATTCACATACATATACATACAAATGCATGAATAAATAGATTTTTACTTTTTGGAAAGAATCAAAATACAATATTAAGCGCCACTGATTCATACATTAGTAACCCACTATAATTGGTCAACTGTTGTTTGAGTAACACTTTAAGGAACTATTCCCCTATTTTTCATAGTGTAATTTCTGTGTTTTTTTAATACTGCTGACACAAAACATGTAATTGTAATGTTTTTTTTCTGTATAATCCAGGGTTTGAGATAAGCAGGAAGCCCAGGAACTATTAGCCCCCAGAAATCCATAAATCGCCCTTGGGTTGGACTTTCTTATCTAAACCCATGCTAATTGTTTTAGTTGAGACTTCAGGCAAGCAGGACCTGTACAGTGGCATTGTGAACTGAAAACATATGGTCAAAATTAACATACCATCTGAAGACTGAATATCAAGATGTTGTTTCCATGAAGTCCCTTGACTAGCAGCATAGGTATAGATCAGTTCAGCAGTCTTATCCCACTTGTTTACGAAGCTGTCGGCCGTTTCTTCACCGTACAAAAGCCGAAAATCTTGTTCAATCTTGGAAAAAGATTTATAACACACAATAATGTAATTGTTTTCATTTGGAGAAAAGAAATATTCAAATAGGTGAACTACAACATTCTGCAACTACTTCAGAATTATTATCATTGCTGCTGATATCAGATTGATTGTGTTGCAACATCCTTAACTGAAGAGAAATAAATAAATTATAATACTCTGTGGCACTGGAACTAACAGTGTCACCAAGATAACAAAACTCAAGCACAACATTTGATGAACCACCAAACACTGTTTGCAGACAATGTAGTAATGAGACAATAAACCTGTACCCAAGGTAATAGAGTACGTTCAATAAACATGCAGGAGTTTTGTTATATTGGTGACACTGTAAGATCCAGAGGTGGGGTAGATGAAATTGTACTAGCTAGGGTCCGGAGTGCATGGATGAAATTTAGGGAGCTTTTACAATTACAATTACAATTCTTTCCTTAATCAGCAAGACAAAAAGACCTGGGAAGATGTGAAATGAAGTTGTGAGGGAGATTTCTTGGAAGAAACAATCAGATAAGATCTTGCTAAGGATAAAATTGCTTGGAAGAAAACCACTGGTATCTGTCCAACCCATGCAAGTGTGGAAAAACAGACGCCTTAAACTGAATATGATGATGTAACTCAACAGTGTGGTGCTGAGATTAGATTTTCAACCTGTTTATTATCAGTAGGAATACATTTGAATGATATGAAGAAATCTAAATTCTGTATTAAAAATAGCCAAAATCTGCTCCCATGAGTCATTTTGACATGCTCAATTTCGAAACATACCATGCCAGGGGTATCCAAGAGTCTTGGGTACTCTGCATTAATCTGCATTATAGAAAGCGTTGCATTGTCCTTTATCCAGTCTCTCCTCAGAGCAAGTGTTGACAGCATGTATTTCTGTACTTGGTCCTTCGGTGTTGTGTTGTGCTTCAGCCAGGTTTTCATTTCTGTGGCTCTCTCAGCTGAGACATCAGATTCTGATATGCACAAAAGAGAATGAAAATGAAATTAACATGCATTAATTGACAGTGTTGTGGTTCTATTCAATCTGTGAAGTAACATAGACTCTACAGCCAAAAAATGTGAGCTGTACAAGATTTTAGATAAGTTGTTCGATGAGATAGTGATTGTCGTTTGGGTCACAAATAATCTCCAAAATGTTCGGAAGGGTCGTTGTCTAAAAGGGTAATTTTTCACATGTGTAAGCTGTAATATAGATTTATGCACTATTCCAATGAGATTTGATATATTGAAAATAGTGCAAAGCACTACTTTTGTTTTTCACTTTTTAGCATGATTGTTTAAATGATTTGAATAAAGAAGTATTTAGCAATTAAGTCCATCCTTCAAACTTACTTGGATCCCGGGCTGTTGCGAACAAAAATGGTAGACAAATAGGCCTCCTTTCGGCCATTGTAGAGCAAATCCCACCCTGCTTATTGACAGCCGTGGGCTAATTGGTTAATGGTTACAAGAAGCCATTGTGTTGCAAAGGTGTGGGGTATATTTGCATTTGCATTACAAAATCTGACAATTTTTAATTCCATGTGTTCACTTTTATATATCCCTTTTGTAATCACTCACCTGGAACCTTTGTGTTTTTAGTACGAGGCACATCTCCCTTGGGTTGTCTGGGTACTGTAAGATCGGAGCGCTTACGTACATTGCGCAATCTTTGTTCCAAGTATCCAGAGGCTTGCTGGTTTCCTCTACCTCTACAAAACCAAGCCTCCTTAAAGAAAAGGAACAGTTTTATGTGAATTTGACTTTCCAAAACGTCTTGTGCTTATTTGCTGTGGGAATTAGTAATGTGAGCTTAGTGAATGTTACACTTGTCAAGTTCGCGTCATTCAAGAAGTGACCATTGTCTTGGTTTGAAACAGAGTACGAAGTTTCAATAAAATAATAACCAAATCTTTGAATAAAAAATCTCTCTTTTGCCTTATATAAGGTAAAGTCCTACCATACCATAAAAAGGCAACTTGTTATATATATTCCATGTCACTCTTACCTACAATTGACCTGTACTTATATTCCCATATATTCATTGTGTGGAAGGAAGAAGTGGAAAAGGAAGGCCCAGAAAGACTTGGTCGGACTGTGTTAATTCAGGTTGATCTCAGATGTTGGAGGATGTCAATGTGGAAATCAAACATTTGGACGAAGGCAGTTGGTTCCGCTGCTTATTTAACCCCCTGAAAAGGGGTAACACAGATGTAAAACAGGACGATTCATGTATTGGTAACTTTAGTATACAGCACCAACACGGAACGATATTAATGTGCCCTACCCCATTCTTCAATGCTGAGCACCAAGCAAGCAGGTAGTAGGTACCATTTCTACAGTACCTGGTAATGATCCAGCAAGGAATGAAACTATTCATCTACATCAACAGGGAAAAATACCCTGATTTTATTCACCATGGTTTGACTTTTTTTAGCTCATAATCTGTTCACTATTTGATCAAGTAAAGACTAGGATCAATTCTAGGCACTTGTAGGTAGGTCACACTGGGCCAATAGGCCATACCCGCTAACTGATACCTAATACCAGAATGTGTTGTTTTCTGAATTAATTTTAGACTAGTAATAAAATTGTATCCAGGTAAGGGTATGACAGTGTACCAAATAGTATTCGCACCGGGTACAAATCCATACCCGGGTACGTACCCACATCTGAATACTAGTCTGGTATGCAGGTACTAGAATTTTTTTGGTGCAGGGCATACCAGACAATAAATTAATAGTGTTCAGCAATAATTAACACTCCCCGACACGCCTTGAAATAGGTGCCTGCAATAAACCCACACATATGGCCGTCATATGAGGAAGCCAGATTTAGGGTACTTTTTTTAACTAGGTAATAAAATTGGATCTGGTAATAAAATTAGATGTAGGTAGTTGCGCGAGTCGGGTATCAGGTGCAAATACTAGTACACTAACAAAGTACTTACATATCCTTCACCTTCTGAATCCTTCTGGGAAGGAAATTCCTCAATTATTGCTTTTGCAAAGGCAACTTTCTCTTCAGATGTTGGTCTGTGAATAGGAGTAGAATAAAACTGCCGATTAGATTGTTGAAAGGTACATCCTAACACGAAATGCAGGTTCCCCTCTGAAGTGGCATTAGAGAAGTGAGGTGTAGCAAACTTCATTTCAAAATCCAGGGCTCAAAATAAGATTAAAAAAGGGCATGGCTTTTATAAGTTTCGCTAATTCTGAAGTAAACCATAACCAATAAGTAGGGCACAACGGCCAAAATCAAAACTAAAGAGAGGCACCAATGTAACTATCACAACTATGACTAATAGGTGGATCGTTACCCATTGAGGTCTATGGGCAAATCCCTTGGAAGCCATGCTATTATATTTATGCCACAGTTTTGTGGCAGGAGGTTGGGGAGGGGGGATATCAGATAGTACATCTCTTCTTGACAACAATCCATTAGGCACGGTGACCAGTGTTGTTTGGTGGTGGGCATCGATATCATTATGAACCAAATTTAAGTTTGCCTTGTCAAGATACAGTCTTTACAAGGTTATCAGTATTTGACCTTTGTTTATCTCAGATGACCTTTAACCTCCATGAAAAACAATAGGGTTCATGTACCCACTTTAGGTAATCTACCTACAATGTATGAGCTCAAGTCGCCTTAAGACTTAAGTCATCGTGTTTACAAGCAGGGTACGGTCACACACGTACACTGACATGCCCACACAAGCCTGACTGCATATATTCCTATTGGCAAGGAGTTGAAACAAACCTGCAACTGATGCAAAGTAAAACTGTTACCGTGTTTGACCATCAAATGTGACACAAGTATTCTTGTCAATTCTTTTCTTTGTTGCAGATCAAGCTTGTTGTCTTCAAGGGAGTCCAATATCTTGTTCCCTTCTTGGTGTCTTAGTTATGACATCTTGTAGATTCTGAAAACAAAATGTTCTGATTTTCGCAGTGATTAGTACAGTTTGGAAGGGTATTGAAGAATCATTTTACCCCTAATTGTGCCACACGTGAAAGGTAGACGCTAGAAGTCTTCAAAGTCTAAACCAGGGCCCCGTTCCACAAAGAGTTACGCTCGATCTTAAGTTTGATCGATCGTGCGTAAGTCACCTGATCGAGCGTAAGTTTGATATCAAACTTATCTCCGTTCCACAAAGAAACTTACGCTTCATATCAAGCTTAAGTTCGATCCGATCATGCGTAACTTTAAGAAGTGATCCAGATCAATCGTAAGTATGATACGTTGCTATGGTAAGCAATTGATTTAAATTTGTTAAGTTTTTTACTGTAGCCTACATGTAGAAGTAATAAAATGTGAATTTTATGTACTAGTGCACAAATGGCGTTATATGTGTATCAGCAAGCTGGTCAACAACGCAATTATCGTCGGATTCTACAAAGAGAGAGAATTTTTAGAGACAGAAGGCAGCCTTTTGAACTTTACAATGATGTTGACATGTACCAAAGATATAGGTTTACTAGGCTAGGCTGTATGACTATAATCAATAGAACATCCCACCAACAGAAGTACGGCTCTGTCAGCCAGTTTGCAGGTTTTCATTGCTCTAAGATTTTATGCATCAGGATCGAAAAGTGCCTTAGCAGAGTGTGCCTCTTTACACGGATGCAGCAAGTCATCTGCCTCACGGGCATTGAGGAGGGTTACAAGAGCATTGGTTCAAATCCGGAATGATGAAATTAAGTTCCCAATCACTCCAGCCTCTGTGACCAATGCTCAGCGGGATTTTTTTTTGGTAGCAGGATTTCCGCAGGTTGTGGCTGCAGTAGATGGGACATTGATTGGAATCCACGGTTGTAACTATGGGCCGGATGAGTATGTATTTGTTAGTCGTAAAGGTAGACATGCAATCAATGTACAGCTAATTTGTAGTGCAAAATACAAAATCATCAATGTTGTAGCACGATGGCCAGGCAGTACCCATGACAGTAGGATATTGAGTGAAAGCCTTGTTGGGAGACAGTTTGAGGACCACCAACTTCAAGGGATACTTCTCGGGGACTCTGGTTATCCTCTACAGCCATGGTTGATGACGCCTATTCAGAACCCAACCACACTCGAAGAGACCTCATTCAACAAGTAAGTAAGCTTGTACAAACCAACACATATCGAGGTATGGTATGGTATCATTTCAGCTCATTGGACTATCTAAATTTATACATCGCTTCAGATTTGTACAAAATGCACACACACCAAATCACAAACTCAATATAGTATCAGTTATGACTGTATATTGTAGTTCACCATACGGACAAAACTAGACATAAATTACTTAATAATGAACAATGAAATAAACAGTTGTCTTCAAGTTTATAATTATTCTTTAATTGCAGTGCTCAGACAAGGACACGAGCCAAGATTGAGCAAGTCAACGGCCAGCTCAAGAACAAATTTCATGTCTGCTTGGCGATGGCATGCAAATAGAGCCACAAAGAGCTTGTGATATTATCGTTGCCTGCTGTATCCTCTTTAACATCAGTAAGGACTTGAAGGAGCCACACTTAGACCCCCAGCGTGACCAACAGGTTCAACCAGAGCCAGATGAAGCTGGTGCAGCACCTGATAATGTCCATGGGGCAGCTGTCCGGGCAGATATAATTACTAATTTTTTCACCTAAATCATGGTCTCATACCTTCTTCTAACCCTTCCTCTATCCTTCTTTACCCTTGAAAGAGGCAAATTAGTTTTGGCTGTACATAGTGTCAGCAAAGAATATGAATGTCATGTGAAAGAAATATTTTGCATTTTTCAAATACTCCATGCATTCTACAAAAAAAAAAGCAATTTTGACATTCTAACATAACAGCTTAAAATCGCATTTGGAATTTAATTTAAGTTATGTTGACCATCAATTTAGTTTCAGTAGTACACCCAATACAAATTTAATATCTAAGGCAGATAGTATATAAGCTAAAATTAGTATCTAAAGTTGACCTACAGTGCTGTTACATAATGGACGGTTCAGAAATGACATTCAACTGAAAGATGGTTGGAAAGGCATTATACAATTCTTGATCATTAATATTATCTCCCTCTCAGATGGTTTGCCAATTAAAATAGTACTTCCTTAGCTTCCTTCACTTGTATATGCAATAAAGCTACTTAGTAAAGAACCAATTTATTCCACGTAGAAGAGTACACTATAGTGTAGGCTGTGTAATTATAACAGTGAGACAGTATAACTGGCTTCTTTGGCCTGAAATGAACCTCTTCAGAAATCTTCTCCAGTATAGTTAACTTGATGACATTGTTTATTACAGCAGGATCACTTATTAATGTGACCCAATTTTCTAAAGCCATAGGCAGCTGGCATGAATGAAAGGTCTTGACAACCAGGAGTTTACTAAAGATTTCGACACACTTTTTTAACAGTAATACATAGCACCATTGTAATATTAATTATACCTTATCAGATACAAAACAACAGTGAGGAAGGGGTGGGGGGGTGGGGGTTAAAGTAACTTCAAATACATACTTGATCAAGTATGTATTGGAAGTTACTTTTCAGGACCAAGGGCTGCTGAGATGATTTGAAGTGCCGAAAGAATGCCTTTTGCACTTTCAAATTCTCTCTGGCTAGCTCAAGCTTTCTCTCTCAATTTTGTTTATTTCCTCTTGTAATTAGGTCTGTGATATTTGTGTATTATTTTTTAGGGACAACTCGGGAAGAGGGACAACTGTTGGGCAAAGGGTTGACTGCCTGATTGGTGATGGTGCAGGTGAATCCTGTGAATAGAGCAAATGAAAACAATTAATCAATTACAAGATACTCCTATTACCCTTCCATTATGAATGACGTCCTCTTTATAAGAAGTTACAATTGAATAATTGATAAATAGTTTAAAATTCTGTGAAAAGATTTTTTCACTTTGGAAAAAGGTAACTATTTGTCCTTTTTATTCCCTTTATCTTTATAAAAATTATTCATCAAGGGTACCAAAAACATATTATGTTTAATATTAAGTTGAAGTGCTGTAAGTTTTCTAGGCTTTCACAATTTGACTTCTGGTGATCACAAATGACCTTTAACCTCCACCAAAAACTATAGGCTTCTTGAACTCAAATTGGTTATTTTAACATGAATATCATATAAATTGTACCTGTGATGACTCGCTCATAGCAGTCAAAGGGTCTGTCTCTGATGTCCCTAGAGCACTGACACCATCTCTGGCCTGGGGGGCCATTGCCTCTAAAACGGCCT
>JAIPMN010028216.1:12053-30892 GCA_020650975.1 Apostichopus californicus
GGGCATTGTCTCTAAAACGGCCTCATAAACAGGGCTGTAATCAGCTGCTGGCCCTCCACCTAAAATAAAATGATATGAACAATGTTTATCAATTTGCATTTTATTATATGTCAAGAAAACTCTGATGGATGTGAGGTGCCAATAATTGCTATTTACCTGTTGCATGTTTTGGTTTTTGATATTTTTTGGCCAGAATCTTCAGATCTGACCACTTTTTCTTAAGCTCAGAGGCACTCCTCTCTGAGGCTCCTCCTGCAGCCCTGATGGAATGTGCAGCCTTCTCCCAATAGCTTTTTTTCTGTCTTCTACCTGTTGGATATGCATGGAGGTTAAAACACAATTCAGAATCCCAACAATAAGTCCTTCAGCTATAAAAAAAAAAAAAATTATAAATCTAAATTTTTATATTGCTTCTGGCATTCATTACAAAATTAGTTACTATATGTTAGTTACAATATCACCTCAATTATATATTGCTTTATTTTCCTAACAGATTTAACTTAAACACATGAATTAATGTTTAATACTTATATTTTCTGAATAAATTTCCACATCTTATATCCATTTTGTGCTATGTCAAGATTCCACTTCTCTTAATCCGTTTACATTATGACAGAGCATTAGGTGATATAACTGGCTATGTTTTCAACTTCAAATAGTGTCATTACGCGCACACACACACACAGTACAATTTATATTCTAAACAGATACGCAGTATAGAACACATTCTCAAGTCCCACAATTCTGCTGAGTGCATATTTTTTGCTGCACAATGAAAGCATGCATGTGTCTTAAAAGGAAAATCATTCTATGTCATTTACTCAGACAACATCACACCTTTGATTCATACTCTGTCAATACTAAATGCAAAATGTACTGATTGTTTTCAATTTGGAAAAAAACAAAGCTTCCAATTGCTAAGTTTGATGTGCTTAGGCTTTTAAAAATCTTACCCTCTGTGAGCAATGTCCTTCACCAAACAATTTGTCCCGATTTTCTTTGACAAACTGGCAAAGAATGATTATCTCTTGCTGGGAAAAATTCTTGTTCCTGCATTTTTTTTCTTTGGAGTTAGACTAGGAAAAAATGAAAAAAATTGTGAAGTTATCATTAACGACTCAAAAACACTGTGCTTTAAACTTAATGAGCCAGCCTTGCCAATACCAGGCTAAACCCCACGACCTCTATTTTGAGTTCCAACAGTCAATGGCTACAGGCAAGCAGCACACACAGCTGCTCATCCCATTGAACAGCTTTAATTGTAATAACTTCTCAATAACTTGAAATATGATCACTAAAAACGTGTTTGTATTTTGTAGTAGATTCCCAGCCCAACTTAGCTACTCTGGCCCTGGCTAAGTGGGCAGATACAGTTGCTTGACTTGTGTGCACCTAGCAAGGAAGGTCTATAATAACAAAAACCCTGTTTACCTGCAGTGTTCCCTTTCAAAATGACGACTTCAGATTTAACAATGCTTTAGGCCTTGACTGAAACAATCCAAAATAAATCATTTTACATCACTAAGGATGTAAACTCCCGTTCAGCTCAAGTTCAGCCAAAAGAAACATAGGGTATTCAAATCATACGTTAGTGTGTGTAGGTTAGGCCCTGAAGACCTAGGCTATTACGGCTTTTAGTTTTGTTTTGTGGACTTTAAAAAAATTAGGCTAGCTAGGCCTTAGTCAGAAGCAAGGTGACTTTCACTTTTGTTGAGAATAAAGCCTATAAGGGGTGCAAGTGCAATAACTTCTCTCTTTAGTCTTTAGACTTCATACAGAGTTCCTTTGTACGAAATTGTAACAATTTATCAATATCAGTCACTGATCCCACTGGTAATCATTAGCCAGGTACCGTTATAGGCCTAAGTATACTGTATAGTCTTGTAGTACTAAGCCTAAGTCGTCCGTGTAATAATACAGCCGTATACTCGTGTAGTTTATCCTTTATACAGTAGCCATTGCTAATATAAATTTTTGCTACTGCCAGTGCTAGGCCTAAACTTTAGTAAAGACGTAGGCAGGCCTAACGTTGTCCCGGGTATTCCTCTAGGCTCTAGTACATAGCCTACATATAACACTGACTGCCTGTATTAAACTAATTTAACGTACGCAAAGAGTACCAAGTTGGCAGATAAAATGCGGTCAACGGACGATCTTTCAATGTTTTTGAGTCGTAACACACAACGAACCAATGCAATATAATATGGGCAAAGGTCTTTCTTGTAAAGATTGTGGTTAAACGTTTATTCTGACACATTTATCTGATATTTACTCACCATTTTGATGACATATAATGCGCCGACAGGTTGTTCGCCGTGTCAAAACTTCGGAGACACAAGTGATTTGAGGTCACGAAAGGTCAAAGTAGCCTCGTCCACTAACCATATATTAATTAAAATCATGCGTAGCGTAAGTTTGATTTTGTGGAACGCTACTTAACGATCGAACTTACGCTACGATCAATCGGATGAGAATCGAACTTAAGTTTGATCTTAAGATCAAGCGTAAGTTAGTCTTTGTGGAACGGGGCCCTGGCCAGTGATTAAATTTTTTCATTTTTAGAGTTAGCTGCAAAATAGCCAGATGAATAACAAAAGTCAAACCATCACATCTGGTGATGCAGCAGGATGCAGGTTTTACTGTGATGAATGAGATTCAATTATTTTTTCAATTATCACACGAGGTACAGTATGTAGTTACATAGGCAGCGGGGTTGGCGCTAACAGTCAAAATCAGGGGGAGGGGATTCCGGATTATAGGGGGGGGGGGGACTTCAGCGGGGAAACCCGGGTTTTTGTGATTTCTTGCACCTTTCTCAACATTAATTGCTTGATGTGTCTATACGTGTATTTGTTCATGGTCACAGTGACACAGTCACAATGAGGCAGTCACAGTGCAGTATAACCAGCCAAAATCGTGTCAGCTATCAGAGCATGGGGGGGGGGGGGGATTTCCCCCTCATATTTCAAATGTGCGGGAATACACATAAAAACTGCGGGAATCCCGCAAGCCCGCTCTTAATGCCAACCCCTGCTGTCGCTTTTGTTTACTTACATACTGGGCCAACTTTACTTTCTTCTTTGCTGGTGGTGGGGTACAATCTAATTTCTCTTGGTCTCCATCGAAACTGTCGTGGGTCTCAGATGAAGCAGTCTTCTCTTGATTTTCCTGTAAATAAGACAAGAGTCAACATGAGGTGATAGTGTTATACCGGAAGCACAACTGGTATTATACAGGAAGTACATGTACTTGTGGTTGCTGTGGATCATACATTACATGTGTTGCAGCAGTTTTTTATGTTGGGTGCACCCGGTCAGTAAAGGGTCACGGGGTTAATTTATGTCAAGGAACACGTGTAAAAAACAGGACTGCTGAAGTAGCAGGGTTAGTACCATGACGGCATGAGCTGGGAAAAATTCACGGTTGTAAACCGGCAGCACGACATCTTTTAGCAGGTCCTATAGTATAGGAACATATTTTAATAATCTTACGTGATTCCCGAGTATAAAAAATAAAGACAGAATGACTCGTTAACTTCCTCGTTCTTCGTTCTTTTGTGTCACTGCATGTATTCGGTAATGTGTTGCGCTTGCGGTGTTTTCAACGTTATGCCCAGTTAAAGGAAAACGACAGAGTTGCCAGTATTTGGACACTTCCTAGGCCCATCAAATTTATTTCGGATCAAGTAATCGAAGTGGAATTCAGGCGGTTACATGAGGTTTACAACCAGGTATTTGCGGATGGACCTAGGAGGTGAATTTGGAAATTTACGGCTGGTAATTGTATGATTAAAGTTCGTTATATTAGAACTGTTACTGACGCTGGCTTTCGGGTTACTGGATAGGCCCACCCACTTTCAGTTGACTGTAGTGTAGCCTATCACGTTCTGGCATATGATATGGACTTCGTTGTCAAGGATCACATATCATTATCAACTATAAAACGCCTAGCCCGAATAGAAGTTTGGGAACTATATATACTGACCTAGCCTAGTTCTTGACAAGATTAGAGCAGGAGCTTCATGAATTTACTGTTAACGTTGGTCAGCAGACTTACAGTTACACTTGAAGACTGCCTATGATTAAAAGGCAGATGGAGGTGTTAATCAATCTATTAGTACTGATATCGATAATTACAACTGGAACCTTGTGCATAGAAGTTAACATGGAGGACTGTAGTGATAACGTAGCTAGTGCCAGTAGTACTAGACGGGAGATTCCTACTCCTATCGTTTCTACCGAAGGCAGTACCAATGACGATAACGACAAAACGTCACCTTCATCATGGCTAACAGTTGATAAGATTGGAACAGTTGGTGGTAGTCAAGAAAAAGATGACGACCGTATGCCACAGACGTCTTCGCATGGCTCGTCGAATAGTATAAGGTCATGTGCTTCAATCCAACGGTTAAAGGAGGCAAAGGTCCGTGCAGAAATAGCTTGTGTGAAAAGGCAGCAGATGGTGAAGCGACAAGAACTGCAACGTGAGAAAAGGGAGCTTGAAAGGAGTCGTGAGATGTGGGAAGCTGATGCAGAATGTGAGCAGGCCGAAGCAGAAGTACAGCTTTGGGAACGAGAGGTTGCAGAAGAAATTAGCCAAGTAAATGTAGGGTTAGGAGTTCCAGTGTCGGATGATTGTGTTAGTCCGCATATTGTAGTTCATTCAGCTGAGCATGGTGGCAAAAGAAAACCACAGCCTCTAAACCCAAGAGCTCCTTCATGGAATGAGGAAAGTTCAAGACCTACTAAGCCTTCACCAATTAGTTATGGTTCTTTGCCAGGTAACTCAGGTAATAATCAGGCCAATCACCCTTTCAACAACATGTTTGATGTTCTTAATTTCCCTAAGCCAGAGATAACACCATTTGATGGAAATCCAGGGAATTTCTGGACATTTGTTAATAACTTTGAGGCTAATATTGCAAGTAAAGATATCGATGATAGGTCCAGGTTCACATATTTAATTCAGTTCTGCTCTGGTAGTGCAAAAGAGAGCATTGAAGATTGCGTGTTGATGGATCCAGGTGAAGGATATAAATTGGCAAGACAAATTCTAGCAAATCAGTTTGGGCAGGGTTACTTAGTTACCAGATCCCTGGTTGATAAGGCTTTAGACCGAGATCCAATTAAACCTAATAAGGGGAAAGAGTTGTGGGATCTTGCACGTCAAATGCGAAAATGCGAGATAACCCTGAATCAACTTGGTAATGTGTCAAGTATGAATAATACTGATACTGTCATGAAAATTCAAAGCTTACTCCCACTGTATCTTCAATCAGAATGGGCTAAAAGGGCCGAAGGGCTGATGCGAATGAATATTGAGTCCAAATTTGCTCATATGACAGAGTTTTTGGAACAATCTGCTCAAATAACAAACAATATGTTTGGTCAGAATATTGGTCTGAAAGCCAAGGTTGATAGGTGGCAAGGACCTAGTACAAGGAGTACATCCAAATTCAGTCAGGTGTCGAGAGGTCAGAAGGTTACTACCTTGACCACTACCAGTAATTCGCCGACCAGTAGTGGTTGGTCAAGGTCAGGCTCTGGTGTGCATAGGTACTGTATTCTCTGTCATGGTAATCATGATTTGTCATTTTGTAGTCAGTTCAAGAAATACACTCTTGATAGGAGAGTAACATTTGTCAGAGAGAACAGGTTATGTAACAATTGTTTGATACCAAATCACTTTGCTAAGGGTTGTGTAATTGCTCCTAAGTGTACATTTGATGGATGTCATAAGAAGCATCATACACTGCTGATTTTGGTAATGCTAAGGTTTCTTACAATAGGGCTCATGGTAGCGGCAACATAGAACCACAAAGGGGATATTGAGAGTGGTGATGTCACTGGGGCCGGAGTTGGGAACACTGCAAATCATAACCAAGTTAAAACTAGTACTTCTTGCCATGCTACTATGTCACAAGGCAAACAAAGGGTGTGTTTGAGGGCTGTTCCTGTGATGGTTAATGGTGCAGGGACTAAGGTACAAACATGGGCCTTGTTAGACAATGGCAGTGATGTCTCACTCTGTGATAAGAAGTTGGTTAGCATGTTGGGATTAGGGGGAAAAGAACCAGGTTCAGCCTCAATACAGTGATAGGTCAAGGAAAGGAGTCTGGATTGGAAGTAGCTGTAACAGCTGGGGCACTGACAGGTGAAAGTACAGTGCATATTCCTAGGGTATGGTCGGTTGATAAATTGCCAATCGACAAGGGTAGCTTACCTTGTGTGGATGACATCAATAGGTGGCCCCACTTACAGGGCATTGAATTCCCTGAAATCGATGCGGACCAGGTTATGCTCCTTATCGGGTGTGATGTTCCTCAAGCATTATGGGCCTTGCAGGAGAGGCGTGGGCAGAGGAAAGAACCCTTTGCAATACGTTCTCTCCTGGGGTGGACAATCATGGGACCAGTCAATGGTTATTGTACGACAAGGTCAGAGGGAAATGTCCATCACATTCATCTAGATAATGAGTCGCTTAGCGACCAAGTGGCACGTATTTGGGAAACAGACTTTGGAAGTATGTCAGACATGAATGGGAAAGGAGAATCTCAAAAAGATAGGAAAGCCAGGGCTATTATGGAAGGTTCAGTACAATTAGTAAATGGGCATTACAAGGTGGCGTTGCCTTGGCGCTGTCCTGGTACAGTTCTTCCCAATAATAGGGTAATGGCTAAGAAGAGGTTAAGCCTTCTAAAGAGAAGATTAGAGACAAATCCTGAATTATGCAAAGGGTACATAGCGACAATGAGTGATTATGTCAGTAAAGGTTATGCTAGGAGAGTTTCACCAGAGAAACTGTCAAAAGTCAAAGAGGAGAGAGAAGGCTGTGCAGGACCGAAAGTTGGTAATGGTGTCTTAGGCAAGGCCAACCTTAGTGCAGGGCATGTACAGGCAAGTGACAGGACAGTGTGGTACCTACCACACCACCCTGTTGTGCATCCTCAAAAACCAGGGAAGGTACGGGTCGTTTTTGATTGCGCGTCTAGGTATAGAGGTATTTCCTTGAATGACTGTTTGCTGCAGGGCCCTGATTTACTAATAGCCTGCTGGGGGTTCTGTTGAGGTTTCGACAAGGTCCTGTGGCGTTAGTTGCAGACATTGAATCAATGTTCCACCAGGTAGGGGTCATAGAGGAGGACTGGGATGCATTGCGGTTTTTGTGGTGGCCAAATGGTGACCTGAATAGGGAACCAGTAGATTTTCAGATGGTGGTCCACTTGTTTGGAGCCACTTCGTCTCCTAGTTTTGCAGGGTTTGCACTGAGGAAAACTGCTCTTGATAACGAGAAAGTATTTCAGAAAGAAACAGTACAAGCAGTCTATTACAACTTTTATGTAGATGATTGTTTGAAGTCTGTGGAAACTCCCTCCAAAGCTATTGAGTTGTCACTACAGTTAAGAGATTTGCTTAAGAAAGGAGGTTTCAGACTTACTAAGTGGATAAGTAATGACAGAGAGGTTTGGAAATCTATACCTGAAGCAGAAAGAACTTCATCTGTTGTGTCTTTGAGCCTGAATGGGTTGCCTCTAGAACGTGCGCTGGGAACGCAATGGCACGTAGGAGATTTTCTCACATTCAATATCGAGAAAAGGGTTAAACCTACTACAAGGAGAGGGGTGCTTTCAATAGTTAGCTCATTGTTTGACCCATTGGGGATAGTAGGACCTTATGTGCTGAAAGGCAAGATGCTCTTACAAGAGGTCTGTCGTAAGAAACTCGGATGGGATGAGGAGATTCCAGTAGAGCTGGCAGATGTTTGGAATCAGTGAGTTACCAGTATTGGCAAGGGTGAAGGTAGAAAGGTGTGTGATGTCTAAGAGGCTTAAGCAGTTAATTGCTATAGAACTGCATAGCTTTGCCGATGCCTCAGAGAAAGGTTATGCTGCAGTATCGTATTTGAGGTTGGTTGATGTTGAAGGAAGTATCCACTGTAGCTTTATTATGGCTAAAACAAGGCTCAGTCCCTTGAAGGCAATCACTATACCTAGGTTAGAGCTTACAGCCGCTGTCTTAGCGGTACATCAGAAATGAAAGTAAACGGTTTCATACATTTGTTGCAAATAGAGTTGCGAAAATAAGAGATGCGACTCTTCCATCTCAATGGCGTCATGTTGGGTCAGAAGATAACCCAGCTGATGAAGGCTCTCGTGGTTTAAGTGGAGAGCAAATGCAATGCTGTCAGTGGTTGTCAGGGTCCACATTTCTTTGGAAGAGAGATGAATTTTGGCCCAATCCTCCATAAGTGTTAGTTGAATCTGGTGTCTCTAACGATATGGATAGTTTAAAGGGTGATCCACAAGTTAAAGTAACAGTAGGGGTGTGTCAAGTAGCTACCACTGGTAACGAAGATAGTTGCTTAGATAAGTTCTTTGCTCGATACTCAAATTGGAATGCGCTACGTAAAGGCGTGGCTTGGTTGCTTCGTTTTAAGCAGTTTCTCTGTATCAATTTTAAAGGGAAACAAGGTTTCACAGAGATCAAGAGTGGTCTGCTGTCTTCAAGTGAAATAGTTGAGGCAGAAAATGCTATATTTAGATATGTACAGAGGGTTTCGTTTCCGGGACTACCACGCAACATGGGGGGAATTACCTGTAAGGAAGTGGTGCAAAGATTCTAAGGTAAAAGGGTTTCTTAAGTTGTGTCCGATAGTGGTGGATGGTGTTATGCGGGTAGGTGGACGTTTGGGAAATGCACCAGTCTCAGAGGATATTAAACATCCTATTATATTGCCTTGTCGTCACCATGTTACTGATCTCATCATAGTTCACTTCTATGCTATAGTCGGCCACTCAGGAGCTGGAATGACTTGGTCGTCATTGAGAGAGAAATTTTGGGTGATGCAAGGAGGGGCAGCAGTTAGAAGGGTTCTGGCAAAGTGTTTCCAGTGTAGGAGAAGAACTGCACCATTGGGTAAGCAGTTAATGGCAGAACTGCCTCCTCCAAGAGTTTCTCCTCAAGGGCCGCCCTTTGCGTTCACAGGTGTGGAATATTTTGCTCCCCCTTTTTGTGAAACAAGGAAGGAGTCATGTAAAACGTTACGGTTGTTTGTTTACATGTCTGACTATCAGGGCTGTGCACATTGAGGTAGCTCATGCATTAGATACAGATGCATTCATTAATGCCCTACGTAGATTTATGAGTAGAAGAGGTACTCCGAAGTGTGTCTACAGTGACAACGGTACTAACTTTACTGGGGGTGAAAGAGAGTTGCGAGAGAATCTTGCTAGTTTCAATGAACAAGGGATCTCTAACCATTTAATTCAAAGGGGCGTAGAGTGGCATTTTAACCCGCCCACGGCTAGCCACATGGGAGGTATTTGGGAGAGGATGATTAGATCAGTTCGAAGAATTATGAAGGCAATGTTAGGAGAGCAGGTAGTCACTGACGAAGTGTTACTGACAGTTATGGCTGAGGTTGAATCAATCTTGAATTCTAGGCCAATTACTAAGCTAAGTCTTGATCCCCATGATGAGGAGCCACTCACTCCAAATCATTTACTTTTGTTAACAGTTAACAAATCAAATTCCCCAGGTGTCTTTAGTGTTACTGATTCATATGGCAGGAGGAGGTGGAAGCAGGCTCAGTACATGGCAGATCAAATTTGGTTTCGCTGGTTGAAGGAGTATTTACCTGTCTTGCAGTTAAGACATAAGTGGAACCTACCCTATCGTAACTTCAAAGTAGGAGATTTGGTTTTGGTAGTTAGTGAAAATGGTCCTCGTTGTCAGTGGCCATTAGGTAGAGTGTTGGAAGTTTATCCAGATAAGGAAGGTATGGTCAGGCAAGTAAAAGTCAAGGTCCGTGACAAAATCTTAAAGAGACCTATTGTGAAATTGTGCCTCTTAGAAGGTGCACAGTAAACACTGGAGACTGTTGATTGCCAGGTGGCATCTTGTGGTTGTTTCACAGCTTATAGCTATGTTCATTCTTTGTGTATGGATGTTGTTCATAATTTGGTTATTGTTGTTAATTGTTTGCTTTATCTGAATTTTATATTTACAGTGTCATTCAGTGTTGGGAAGTATAATTTAGTGACTTGGGTTGGCCGGGGGGTTCATTGGCTACTTGTTCAATGGGAAATTAGGTAGAGTGAAGTTTAGTCAACTGCTGCGTAACATGGTATATGTTTGGAATGAATTTCCTGTGTTTATTCATTGGGGCCGGTATGTTGCAGCAGTTTTTTATGTTGGGTGCACCCGGTCAGTAAAGGTCACGGGGTTAATTTATGTCAAGGAACACGTGTAAAAAACAGGACTGCTGAAGTAGCAGGGTTAGTACCATGACGGCATGAGCTGGGAAAATTCACGGTTGTAAACCGGCAGCACGACATCTTTTAGCAGGTCCTATAGTATAGGAACATATTTTAATAATCTTACGTGATTCCCGAGTATAAAAAATAAAGACAGAATGACTCGTTAACTTCCTCGTTCTTCGTTCTTTTGTGTCACTGCATGTATTCGGTAATGTGTTGCGCTTGCGGTGTTTTCAACGTTATGCCCAGTTAAAGGAAAACGACAGAGTTGCCAGTATTTGAACACTTCCTAGGCCCATCAAATTTATTTCGGATCAAGTAATCGAGGTGGAATTCAGGCGGTTACAACATGTATGACTCAACTGACAGTGTGACACATCTTTTTCTGATTAGGAAGAATATGTGAGAAAAAGTATTTGCACAATAATTCCGGGAAGAAATGCAAGTTGGTAATTTTACATGTAGTAGTTTAGTGTTTACACAGGTGATAAATTTAGAACCGGGTAATAACAGACATTACAAATCAGGTACCCTAATTTCATTTCCTCTATGATTTGTGTCATACTAAAAGCACTGTATCACATACTGGTTATGCTTGAGCACATTCTATAGCAGCAAATATGATTCAGAGATACTGGTCATTGGAACTAATAATTAAACAGTTTGTTTGTAATTGGGTACATTATATATTTGATTTATCATGGTTTTCTTTCAATTTTAATGCAAATTTAATGAGTGATAGACCTGTACATGATGATTTTGAGGGTTCGGGTAACAAATTAGAAACCACGTAGCAATCTGTCGGGTGGGTACTCGGGTAACCTGTGTAAACACTACATTTTACATATACACCTGTATACACTTACATGTTTTGATTCAAATCTTGTACCGTGTAGAGATGAACCACTTTCCACCTGGCATGTAAGACTTTGTTGAGGCAAACAGCAGCAAGCTGCATGGGTATGAAGGGCTTTACTTCAAAGGCATGGTAATGTCTTCTAAAGGCAATTGTTTCCCATTTTTCCAAGATTAATTTCACAATGCGACCATCATGAACAAGAATATGGACTATTTTCCCAAAAACTGGTTCAAGATCTTCATCTCTCCCTACAGCAACCATCATTCCAGCTCTGTATTTTGTTCCATAAGATCTACACCAATTTGCAAGAAAAATGTCATCATACAAAGGAACGCCGCCGACTTCCCCAGCGATGTCTTCACACTGGTCCAACGATGCCAACACAATTGCAGAACCTGGGCCAATTTCTAGTTCTTTATCCTTGAGGGACTTGCCACTCATCATTTGGTAGCATAAACTTACTTGATGCCTATATGCCATGGTTTTAGCAATGTTTTTAAAATTACATGTTATATGAGCAAGTCGTTTGAAGAAGTTATGTTTGGCCTGAAAGCGCATTGCCCAAAACTGAATCATGGGCCCAACTTCTCTAATTGCTCGTGGGTAGTGAACCATAAAATGCTGCTTGGGTTTTAGGTTTCGCAGTGGGAACAATTCTAAAAACAACCGATGGTGATCTTTTATTAATGATTTCAAGAAAAAGGATTCACCATGGCTTATAACAGCTGCAAAAATTAGATCCATGCAGTCTCGTAGCAGCAAAATCAACTCCCAATAGCGGTTATCCTCAATGCAATCTCCCATCATAAGGGGGAAGCTACGGATAAGACACCACATCTGACTAGCATTTTGCCAAAGTAGCCAGTGAAAAAGTACCCTCCTCAATCAATGCCTTTACAACAAATTTAAACTCAAGTGGGCAAACTCCTTCTAGTAGGTCATGCATAACATCATGACCATAGTTTAGAGTGACATCAAAATCAAGAAGATCATTTAAAGGAGTTGCAACCTTGATGCCAGTGTCTGGTAAATTCTGTTCAGCCAAGTCTTCTTCGTAATTTTCTGTGTTCCTCAAAATTTAAACATCTTCCATGATTTGCTTTCTTAGTACTTCCCTATGACCTTTACATTTCCTGCAGAAGAACTTAGCACTGAAGCCTTCCACAAACCCAAACAACCCATGGACACCAAGATTGTCACCTACGACTTGCGCAAGGGACACATGAATAACTCCAGTGAATGCTTGGGATTCAATGAAGATTCCATCTTCCTGTAGGGATTTAAGGTCACTTACAATAGGCTTAATGATCACATCCAGGCCAAAGTCCTTGCCATCACAAGATTTGTAAATTGCAAGAAGAAAGCAATTATTCAATGATGATGTAAATTGAGGTGGTAGATCTTTAATGGTAAAATATACCATGCCTAGTTTATGAGAACCTGCCTTCGAACTCAACGGATTTGTTACTTCAGCATCATCAATGAACAGTAAAATTTTAACAGTGGATTTGCTGCTGAGAAGTGCACTACTCTTGCAATAGTTTCCATCATCAAAACATTTCAAGAGTCCATCCTCATTGACAGTGTTTTCCTGAATACTTTCCATAAAACCTGGACTCTCTAGAACAAGCTTCAATACCTTTTTAATTGGTACGTATTGAAAAGTTTTTTGGACCGGGAGCTGCCTTACTTCACCTGAAGCAGGGTTTAATCTAGGTGCATACCCTAAAGTGATTGGAACTTCCTGTGGTTTTACAAAGAATTTGGACTCTTGTTGAATGTATTTATTCTGTTTGTATGCTGATTCCACATCTTCAAAAGGGTTTGCTAAGCCATCCATTTCTGCTAGAAACTCTTGCAGCAAAGCATTGTCCTGATCAATTCCTAACTGTGTGGAAACATGTGATGTTTTGTGCTTCAAATACCCAACAACATCACTGAAGAGATCAGAGACATGATCCACAACAAGGTTTACTGTGCTCTGTACTACACTGCTGGATGATTTCATGGCACAAACTAAGCTCACAGCCCTCTGTTTTACTTCTTCTTTACTGAAATTCCTCACATCTTCAGCAAAGTCATTGTCGTGATCATCCTCAATAGCTTCATCATCGTCTTCTTCACCTTCCACTGCTACATTATCGATACCATTGTTAATAGCCACAGGCTGTTCATCCACATCACAATCTATTAATTCATGGTGGAAATAATTTAAATGCCTCTTCAAACTCCAAGTATGCTGAAATGTTCGCAAACATCCTTCCTGGCCACATGTTACAATGTGATTGAACAATCCACCAGAAATTAGATTGTGAATTAGACGAAAATGATGGAAAAGGTTGCTTGCATTCCCATTTATATGGTTTTGACAAATAGAACAAGAAAACCCCATCATGCTGGAAGTGTTCCTTGTTACCAAGAACTCCAGAAAGGTTATTGTAACATTACCTTTTGGTAATTCTTGAACTGGGCAGAGAACTTTAGTCTCAGTCCAATCTGCGGGATTAACTCTTTGATAACTTCTGGGGTGAGCAGATCAAATGCTTCTTGATCTTCAAGGCAGCTATCTGAAAAAACAGAAGATATTTGGTTATTAGATTTAGGGTAACTGGTCACAGAGAAGAATGAACAGTAGCCTACTGTACTTATCTAATATGGCTATAACTGCTAACTTTGGCTGCTAGCTCCATTGTACATTTATTAATAACCGAGTTCACCATTGGAGCCTTACAGTGCATTGTGGGAAATGTGAAAGGGTCCGCTGTAACAAACACGATGTGGGTACACAAGTGACATAGTTTTAGAAATCAGTTGTGTAGCTGTGTATTGTAACAATATGTTATAGGTGCTCACTATTTAGTACAGCTCACTTGTGACATTTTCCTAAAATGCATCATAAGGCTCTAATTGTGGACTCGCTTATTGTAACATTAATATTAGGCCTAGGGTGACATCCCTATATTCTGACATGTCCTCTATATTCCAAATATGTTTGGATCAAGAAAACAAGTTTTGTGACCTAATATTTTTTAGCAAAATCTACGCGGTACTGATATTCATCACAGGGTACGTGGACACCGTACGCGGTGCAGTGTACTCAGCACGGGGTACGTGTACCACATAGATAGACTAGACTAGATATAAACAATCATTTTCAGTTTCACCCTTACCTTCACTTATACAGAAAATGTATCCTTATTCTCAAACTCTAGTCAGGAGAGGGGGTATCAATACTTAATCCACTCTCTGAAATTTCTGGAAATTTTTCTCTTGCATTAATTTGCACTAAGAACCAGAAAAAGAACATTTTTCCTATTTTTCAAACTCTGTCAAGAATGATTTTGCATTGGATTATACTCAAAATCTGCCAATAATTTACACAACACAACCCTGGAAGGTACAGGGGGTCAATGTGCTCATCAGTGTGTCCATCCATCACTATCATTATTTGTGTGCTAGTAATTTTGCCCATGTTTAAAATCATCAGGCCACAATAGGAAAAAATATGATGCTGCTTTCAATTCGATATCAATTATATACAGTGTACCACATTACCACTCTATTAATGTTGTCACTGGGTACCCAGATAAATCGGTATATAATTTTCAAGTAGGCCTACTAGCATGTTAACACTCTGTAGCCATATGACTTCACATAACATACATAAAATTCAAGACTGAAGAAAAATTAGTTCACCTCAAATACCACAACAAAAATAGTTGTATAATCAAGAGATATATGTCTAATATCTGTCTAATGAAACATCAAAATTGATTTGAGAATTTTTATTCTCCTTTGGATTAGCAAACTATATACTCTTCTAAATATTCAAGGAGAATATTGAAAATAATTTGAAGAGGAGATTGCTGTACAGTTGAAATGATTTTCAAGTTCAGTGAAAAAAGTTATCCCATAGCAATATCCCACCAAACCCAGCACATCAATATCGATAATGATATGTTTGCTTATAATGAAGTCTCTATACTGCTAGTTATTCTCTCAAAGTGAGCAACATCTTTCCAAAATAGAAATATTTGTGTACCAATATTCCTGGTACTATACAGTAGTAGCACTCTGTACACATAGGCCTATATGTATTATATTGATTCATCAGCAAAATATATCAGCGGGATATTTTTCATATGATTTGCTCGAATAATCTGTAAATTTTACAAAACTGTTTCAGGTGATTTCAAAATTATTATATGAAGAGCAGAACTTCATGCTGTAATAATCTTTTGTTTCTCGGTACTTTATGAAGTAACTATAAACGCCTTCACTGATCTTCGCTGAAAACTTCACGCCTAACTCTGCAGACCTATGGGCCTAGCCTATTAATAGGCCTGCGTGTAGACCACGTACGTATAAAATAACATTTTGGAACCTTGTGAAAATAATGCCTATTTTCTGGAGAGTCCCTCGCCTGCTGTAATTTAAAGCACAGTCTTTCTGTAAAACATGATTTTTTTCTGTGATGAAGGCCCCTCTGTGACTTTGACACCCTCTTGCTACACGAAAAACAATATTTTATTCTCTCTCCAACTGCAAGCGACAAAATATCAGGTACCCATGATCATTAGTGACCAGTTTCGCGATGGTTTGTTTTGGGAGTAGTTGGTGGGTATTGCACAATACTCGATGGTGCAATTTTTTCAGTACAGCGTGTATGTGACATGATACTTCCAGTAGGGATGCACCGGATATCCGGTCCGGCCGGACTATCCGGCCGGATAGTGAGCAATTATCCGGTTCCGGTTCCGCCCGGATATTTTTCAAAATCCGGCCGGAACTTTTTCAAAATCTGGCCTGAATTATTCCTTAAAAAGGTGTTGGTATTAACTTAAATCAATGTAATAATATGAAGCTATATACAACAAATACAGTTTGCAGTGAAATCATTTCTTGCAGCCTTCATCAGTTTAATATTGTGCAGTTAAAATAGACCATTCATATACTTATCAGTCAAAATACTGTTCCATTGAATCTTTACTTTCCCATTATTGTTGGCATGTATGTTTTCTCTGAATTTTTATGTGTGAAACAATCTCTTATATGGTTAAATACGTCTGAATTTTTTTAATTCCACAAAAACCACTTCATCTTAAAGTTCATTCTTAAATCTTAGAATAACTTTAATGCTCATCAAAAAAAGATTAATTCCAGAGCTGACAATGAAAACAATTTCAAAAGTAACCTTTCTACAGTTATCACATACAGAGACAATTATCTTAGTAAATAATTTAACAACATGTGACTGATCTAACAAAATGATTTCCATATTTATATCTTTTTGAGATTTCAAGCTATGATTCCTTAAATAATTATATCTTTAAAATTATTTGTTGCAGAGCATGCAAGTCTTCTTCATATATACTGTAACGTTGCTATTTGGGAATGTAAACAAATTTAATTTCCCGCTTTCACTGTATGTTGAACATATTTTCTCAACTTGTGATGAAGGAAGAGAAGTCATATTTAATCTCATAAATGGGGTCTTAATTTCACCTTCTTTATAATATGCGTATACCTCACCTAAGATTTGCTCCTTGTTTCATACTTCTACTTCTTATTAATGATTTTCTTTTGTGTAATGAAAAAATCCGGTTCCGGCCGGATTTTATCCGGCCGGATTTCATGTACTTTCCGGCAGAATCCGGTTCCGGCCGGATCCAAAAATTTGGATCCGGTGCATCCCTAACTTACAGGTTATATATGTAATTCCATGGCTGCCGGGCTATGTTTTGTATAAGACCGTTTAACGTGTACCAGGTGCTGAACCACCTACCGCGTGCGGTGTACAGAACTGCATAGATTAGTAGGACCGGATGATGTCACCAATTCATATTATCACCAATATTAAAGAATTTATACAAGTTTCTGTCGTTCTTGGTGGCAGCCTGTGTTCCTCACCCCTACGAACAGTGGCGTCGCCAGGGGGCGGCCAGTGTGGGGGGGGGCACGTGCCCTCCCCAATTCCCCTCCCCCCGCCGGATGAGATTTGGAGTGTTAAAAAAATACTCAACAAAAAATTATTGAACATAAAGTTACTTTAAGTTGCAAAATAGAGCACCAAATTGCATCTAAGGGCACTTAATTTATTAAAAAATTCTCAAAGCGAAAAGGGTTAAATTATATAAAAGTACTTAAAAGAATAATGAAATAATGTAAAGATAATAACACTTACATATTCAGTTATGTATTTTGCTAAAGATTGAAGTTGGATGGCTTGTTCTATCACATTTCAAAATAGATTTAAATGATAGTGTCTAGGCAATAGTTAACGATTGTAGGCCCCTAGTTGTTATAATATTGTAAAGCATTAGCTGCCTATATTTTCGTGGCGTATCATACGAAGCAGTGATTTAAAGTTGTGCTAAATTTGAATAAAAAAGGTTAAGAAATAAACGAACACATTTTCCGTTGTATTTAATTATCCGATTTCATTTAAATATATCTGCAAAATTAAAACAACATAGGCCTAGGCCTACACTAGGCCGTACTGTGGCGAGGCCTATTCCTACACTAATTAGGTCTAGCTCAGTATTCCCAGTGTACTTTTGAACGTTAGGCTAGGGCCTCGCAAACAACAGTGAAATGAACGTTCTGATTTGACTAAGTTACAGAACAAGACGGAAATAACATTCCACAAAACTTAATTTACCTTTGAATGTGTCTTCCAGAGCAAGAAGGTTCCATTCTTCTAGTTTTTCTTTCACAAAATTCTCCATTTAACGAAATTTGAATTAATCTGCCCTCGGTGGTAGGACACGCGCATCGTTTTCTCATTACCTTGGAGCCACGGGTCGTACGTACGTTCGCAGTGCCGGTGGCACGCGCGATATACGATATGGAGAGGTGCATCATGGGAATTTGGTCAATTGACCATTTCATGTTCAAGTTCCGACGTAGTCTATCGCGTGTTTGATCCTGACTATGACCATATTGTGGTCATGTAACAAGTGACTAAGAACAATGGTCAGTTATTTGACCATAATAGATTTAGAGTGTAGACTAAATTTAATAATTTCTGTACTAACCTAACCTGTCCCTATTGGTCGCAGCAATCAAATCCAGAACGGTTATTTTACATATGAATGAGTCACAGTATACTGTGAATGGATGACGCATGTATATGAATTTCCGTATAAGACCGTATGTGTTTTCTGGCCGCCACATGTTATTACCGGTACCTCAGATATAACCAGTATACGGAATAAGGGTCCGTTGATGCATCAATTTATGAAGTCCCTTTGTTGGTGAAAGCAAGCTACCCACCCTCACCCACACCCCGCTCCTAAATGAAATTCCAATATGATAAGGTAACGAATCCTTTTAATATTTTTTATCTTCGAGTGATTGCAAATGACTAGAATGGCGATATTTATTTTGTCATCATGTAAGTGTCACAAACAGTAACGATTAGAAGGGAAAACGAAGAGTATAAACTTAGAAAATATGCGTTACAGCATAAAAAGAAACACAATTGGTCAACTCCCATCTTGAGAGCTTGCTCCGTTTACTGAGATATAACCTTTTGAAAATGTATTCATTTTGTTCGGTAAAGTAAATTGTGCAATCATGTGTGACGTCATACTTGGACAACCACGTGGTTAACCGTCTATGTTTTGTATTGTTTTTCACTATAATGTAATTCCTTCTCGATAACGGACTCATCCATAATTGAAATCATTGTTTAACTGTGATCATATCTTCCCAATATAT
>JAIPMN010028225.1:1950-26048 GCA_020650975.1 Apostichopus californicus
TTTGGAAATCATAAGTGGAAAGGGTTTCTAGCCATCTAGCCAGTTGCCCCTCGGGGTTTCGAAAGTTGGTCAACCACCTCAAAGCAGCATGGTCAGTACGGACAACGAATTTGGTTCCATACAGGTAGTGGTGAAAATGTTTTACGGATGAAACCACTGCCAGTAACTCTTTGCGCGTAACGCAGTATTTTCGTTCTGTCTTCGATAGAGCCTTGCTAAAGTAGGCGACAACGTTTTCCTGGGTCGATTGTTGTTTTCGCTGGGAAAGCACTGCTCCTATACCAAACTCACTGGCGTCGGTGTCCAAAACGAACAATCCATCAGGTTCTGGGTAGGCTAAGACCGGTGCAGTCGTCAGTATCTGCTTTAGCGTTCTAAACGCATTTTCACAATCTTCATTCCAATTAAACCTATTGCCCTTTTCTGTTAGGCGAAACAGGGGAGTACAAAACTGTGAAAATCCTTTCACAAAACGGCGATAATAAGAGCATAAGCCTACAAAACTTCGAACTTCGGTGACGGAGCAGGGAGTAGGCCACTCTACCACGGATTTGATTTTCTCGGGGTCTGGGGCAATACCGCGGCCGGATACAATGTGACCGAGGTAGTTAACTTCATGCTGGAACTTCTCGGGATTAAGCTTCAGTCTTGCCTCTCTCAGTCTCCCAAATACTTCGGTGAGCCTTTCCATCGCTTTGTCGAAGGAATTCCCATAGACAATAACATCATCGAGATAGAGAAGACAAGTTTGCCATTGCAGACCTTTCAGGACCCTTTCCATGAGCCGTTCAAAAGTAGCAGGGGCGTTACACAAGCCAAATGGCAATACTTTGAACTGAAACAGGCCACCACGAGTCACGAAAGCTGTCTTGGGGCGATCCTTATGCTCCACTTCCACCTGCCAGTAGCCACTTGCCAGATCGAGGGTTGAAAACCACTGCGACCCAGCCAGTGCGTCTAGAGTGTCATCTATGCGGGGCAAAGGGTAAGAATCTGTCTCGGTTATGTCATTAAGCTTTCGGTAATCCACGCAGAACCTAGTCGATCCGTCCTTCTTTCGGACCAGTACAACTGGCGATGCCCATGGGCTTGATGAAGGTTCAATTATGTCCTGACGTAGCATTCTTTCTACCTCTTTCTCGGCTTCTTCCTTGCGGTGTATCGGGAGGCGACGCGGGGCCTGTCGAATTGGCCTAGAAGTTCCGGTGTCGATTGTATGTTGGACCAAGTCAGTGCGCCCAAGGTCCCCTTTACATCGAGCAAAGACGTCTGCATTATCAGCCAGAAGTTTCTTCACCATAATCGCTTCCGCGTCACCAAGGTAGGCAGAGCTCTTCTCTGCTAGCTTCTGCAAATGTTCGTCGAGAGTCGCATATTTCTCTTTGCATTCTCCAACGCTTCTCTCCCTGGTCGTACGACGGGCAACTGTTGTTTCTTCAATGCCTATTTCTTCTGCAGAAAGACATTCACCCACAGTAGTGCCTTCGTAAAGTGTTAGGGGTCTGCTCGTCAGATTCATTAGTCGTAAAGGAATGGTCTCCTTATTGGGGTCCACAATGGCCTTAGCGATCATCACGGGGTGCTTCTCAAGAAACTTCTCGCTACACTCCACAACAGCAGATTCTCCTTGCATTTTCCAGTCTGGGACTCGGGCCGTCGCCATCCCTTCGCTCGAGGCAGGAACAACCACCTGCACCCATCAAGCTTTAACACAACTCTGCACCCATCAAGCTTTTCCTCAACGGTACTCTGCTGTAGTCCACCAATGGTCATCTCCCCCTTTCCAGCGGCTATCGTGCAATCGAATCTCTGTAACACGTCGTACCCAAGAAGTGCATCAGCGTCTATATCTGCAACCCAAATATCATGCATCGCTTCTAGTTGCCCCACTTTTACCAGGAATCTACCACGCCCTATACTGTGCAGTGGTCTACCGTCCGCTACCGCCAAATTCTCTGCAACGTCGTCAAGGACCTTGTCCCTCTTCGCGCACAGTCGCTCAAAGAACTTCGTTTGCATAACAGTGAACTCAGCCCCGGTGTCGACTAAGAAATTCACATCGACCCCTTCCAGCTGCCCCTTTACGTACAAACCACGGGTACCAACGGACCGGACTCTGTTCCTAAAAAGTGGTATTGCGGGCTCACCTTGCGGAAAAGTCGGACTCCGCCCTACGAATCCGACTTCTGCTCGTTTCCCGTCTTCTTTACGCCTTCCGGTCGGCTCTCGTATTTCTTAGGCATAGGGCAATTCCTTCTGAAGTGGCCTATTTATCCACAGTTCCAACACTTGATCGATTTTAACCTATCCCATCATTCGTCATTTCTGCTCTTTGTCTGGTCCTTCTGTAAGAGGGCGGACAAATGTGCAGTCAAATCAGAGAATCCCTTCGACAGCGCAGCTGCTAGGATAGTACTCGGTTCGTCTGTCCCGGTTCGCAATGGCTCCTTCTGCTCTACCACCGTTCTCAACGCAAGTTTCCACTGAGTCCTCTTCTTTTGTTCGGCGAGGGCGAATGCCTCAAGTTCGACGGCGATGCTAACAGCTTCTTCTAGATTTCTGGGTCGAGCTTGATAGATTCTCCATCTACTGTCGCTGTCCCCAATTGCGTCAAGGAAAAATTCCTTCGCCAGGGTGTTTTTCATATCAGTCGAAGCGTTCGGGTAGGCTCTTGCAAGAAGGCGCTGGATATCATGAGCCAATTCCGGGATGCTTTCGCCTGGCTTCCTCGCCCTGTTTCTCAGTAGTGTTCTGAACAGTTCAGTCTGATTAGCTCTACCGAAACGCTGTTCAAGGGAGTTCACCACTGCCTGGTAATCGTGCCGCTTTTCCTCTTCCAAGTCAGCTAGAATGGATTGAGCTGGCCCCCTCAGACTTGCGGCAAGCTGTAGCGCTTTCATTCTTTTGTTCCAACCATTCAGCTCGGCAATTAGCTCGAACTGAACGATGTAGTCTTCCCAAGGGGTGGAACCATCAAACGGTGGTGCCTTTACCCTTTCTCCTCTACTGTGACCTGAAAATGCATCATTCTTCGGGAATTCGTCTCTCTGAACACTCTCTCTCGTGAAACCGTCATATGTTAGCCGTCGATCTGTCAGTGAAGTTTCCCAATTCGGTCGATGGATGGGAGCTCCCCTCGGCCTATCATCATCCCTCCACATGGTCCGGGGGCTTCTCCACGCTCGCCCTTGGGCAGTAAAGTCAGCTGGAGCTTGGATACTGGACCTATCTGGTTGACGAGTGGAGGGTTGTCCGACGGATTGCTGTATCGTGTCTTGCGCCTCTCTCCTCACTTGTGAGGTGGTGGGCTCTTCAGTCAGTAAATTTCGACTCGTCATCTCGTCGTACCGTCCATATCTATTTCGGTCACGGCTTCCCTCTTCTGCATGAGTCACTGGTCTCTCTTCCAGTAACGGGTCGAACTCAGCCACCTCAGATCGTTCAATATCGGGGAGCGACCATGCACGCTGTTCATTCGTCATATCCTCTGCAAACGGGTTGGTGTCCGACATCTTCCTTCGCTCTAACCAAAACGAACGCACTGGAATCCCACCGCTGCCACCAATGTAACGCGCCCGTCCTCGGTGGTATGCGCAAGGAAGAGTGGAAATGAGGGAACACAGGAATGAGGCTGTCGACAGGAGATATTAAAGTTTAAATGTTTATTTACGATCTATATACATGACAAGATGGTGCACAGTGGTCGTGCATTACAGAGGCAATCATTAAATACGATACCAGGTCTTAACACATGCTTAGAAGTCGATGAGGTTCAATACATCAGTGGTCGTGCATTACAGAGGCAATCATTAAATACGATACCAGGTCTTAACACATGCTTAGAAGTCGATGAGGTTCAATACATCAGTGGTCGTGCATTACAGAGGCAATCATTAAATACGATACCAGGTCTTAACACATGCTTAGAAGTCGATGAGGTTCAGTACATCAGTATATTAATAATGGCGGGTCTCGGCACGGAGGGCAGAACGGTAGACTTCGGCGCTGAAGATTGGGCTATGGGAATGTTGGCCCTCGGCGCAGTTGGCGGAATGGTGAACGGCGGCGCAGTTGGCGGAATGGTGAACGGCGGCGCAGTTGACGGGCATGGTGCTCGGCGGCGCAGTTGACGGGAATGGTGAACGGCGGCGCAGTCGGCGGAATGGTGAACGGCGGCGCAGTTGACGGGAATGGTGAACGGCGGCGCAGTTGACGGGATGATGAACCTGGTCTGCTAGGTTGTTTTAGTACTCGGCGTCCGATCCGACTTCCTGGGCTTGTCCACCGCTGTTTGCGCCAATAGATGACCCGTTCGTCTCCTAACTCATGGTCAGAATCGTTCTTCCTCGTTCTCCTCTCGTTCTCCGCCGTTCCCTTAGGTCCGAGCCCGCAGTTGCTTTTAAACAGAAACTACTTCCTATACATATAACGTGTGAACCTACACTTAACCCTATTACAAACATTGGCCACGCCCAGTCTACAACCACCAACCAATAAAACACGATAATACACGACATGCGTGCTGGTTAAGATTTGCCCAGACCTAACATTTTTGGCCCCTGGAACGTGACCTAGACGTCCTACTCAGTGACCTCCAAAATCGGGCAACATGAGAGAGTTCCCCCTTAACAGTCGTTCATAAATCAAGCAAGTGACACCCCTTATACGGTTTTATATGGAGAATATACATGCTAACGCTAACGACAAACAAGGAGCTTTGACGTGCCGTTACAATATTATGAATTTAATGAGAAAATGTAGGACTAACAAGGGCTTCCTTTTCTTGTATCTCATGGTAATCTTTAATAAATTTCATTTACTTCTGCTGCTCATTTCATGAACCTCTGAAAGTTATCTTCAAGGTTACCTTGAGTTCTGTGTCATAGTTTACTACTATGTTATTTTTATTTTTGTCAGCTGTGACACTTAGCATATACTTAGCCTTAGACACAGTTCAACACAAACTCTCTTCAACTCAAGTACTTTAAATATCATGCACAAAGGACAAATGCACTAAGACTATGATTTCATGTAAATAGTTTTCAATATAATGGCTTGTCTGTGATGGAGGCTATTGATGGCATTAATAGTAAAACCGATATACATGCTCAGGATGTTGTTATGTAGAGCCTCATATGTTTACAAGCGGGCTGATGTTGTTATTTGCAGGGTGTTCAATATTTCTTTGCGATCAGTCTGCCATTGTTTAGACCTATGTCTATAATCATTTAGGCTTGGTGCAATTTGAAAGTAAATGGTTGATAAATGATAGGCATATGGCTATGTAAGATATGGACTACTGCATGCCAATTCACGGTGATCACTACTTTGATGATTGCTGGGCCCGCAGGTGCTTTGCACATTATGATTATTATACTACTAGTACTATTCATTAACATATTAAAATGGATAATACTGTAGTGTCGGATATACAGGCCTGGGTTATGTTATTCTTTAACGTAAGTTAGACCTACCTTGGCCATCACTAAGTACAAAGACATATTTTGTAGTTTCCAAAGTTGCACCCCTGTCACCCATCCTGCTGTGAAATACTTATAAGCTTCTAAGCTTTTGTAAGCTTTCAAAGATTGTCCAGTGTAACACGACTGAGTATTCACAAGGTGGTTGTACACGTCGTGATATGCAATGTCTGGGACTTCCAACAACAAAAAGGAGTTTACCCCTGTTCGACCTCGCAAGAGGTCCTACGGGGGATAATATTATAGTTTTATAGAATAGACCCTTTGGGGGGGGGGGGGGTTTGTAGGGAAAGTTGTCTATTATTCAGTCAGGTCTGGGACATCCGCAGGATTCTTGACAACATTTATAGGCTTAAACAATGCCCGGGTAAAGTATAAGGATCCTGCACTCAAATGATTGAACACTTGCTGATGTAACGCTTTCGTTGGTGATCATCTAAGTGTTCCAAGTGTCGTGGCGAAAAACAGAACTTGAATTTGAGGAAAATGCCTGTAGGGCCTCCAGTGAGTAGTTTGCCGTCCAAAATGGCGACGTAAACATATATCACGTGACAACTACGTCAGTGAACGACCTCTATATAAGAAGGTTGAATTTGAAACCAAGTATCATTTCTTCGGCCATCAACTTTATTAAGACTTCGCTGTAATTGAAGACAAGTGTACCGTGACCTCCATGGAAAACAATCGGGATTTGCTACTTTCCAAATGCTACCTAAATACTAAGTTCAAGTTTTAAAAACTTCAATTCATGAGATGTGGTGGTAATAACAAGGTTTCAGGCCTTCATGTCTGTTGATCTGAAATTACCTCTGACCACAATGAAAAACAGGAGGAACCACCTACTCAGCAAGGGTAACCTTGAGTGATCTTTGAATTGAAAGAAAAAATAGGGATCATCTGCTCACCAGGGCTATCGTGTTTACAAACCGAGGCCTCACACACACCACGGATCAGCATTGCATATATTCCTTTGGCCTTAGAAGGGTCATCGACATATTACTCTTAACATCTTTTGCAAGTTAACAAATAATAAACCAACTAATAAAAGGGTTATTAAAATGGTAAGCTTACATCATCATCACTGTTTATAATCACAAGTTGCGATCTTCTTTCAGGAAGCCAGGTAGTAGAGAGCTGCGGTCCATGTAGCATCTGTAGCAGAAATAAACAGTAAGTTATTGTCTTCATTCAGTGTAAATAAATGTACAATGTAACACCACAGTTAACTTTTTCATGCTGATTTCCTGAAAATAACAAAATGATTTAGTAAGTTGATGTAGTGTATCAATGCAGTTTTATCTATGCACTGTTCAAAATTACTACATTGAAGAATTCGTGAATGTTTTATTGCAGGATTCAGTAAACCATCCAATTCATCGACGCTGTTGCTATTTTGTCTCATATGGTCACAACTTGTCTCCTTGCTCAGATTATCCAGTATATAACAAACTTTTGAAAGTAAAAATACAAAAAGAAATTGCAGGATTGGCCACATTTTTCTTCATTATCTTGAAAGACCTTGGATATGTTTTAAAAGTTTTCAAAACATCTGCCATCAGTTTAAGTAGTTTATATTATAAGAAGCTGACAAAATGCTTGTCTCAACTGAAACTGTTAAGACATTTCTCCTAGTCTATATAATAGTAAACTTTTTGATTAATTTTGGTAATTAGCTCAGCACTTTGAGATGTAAACTGACCCCTTTTGTCGTTTGCTGTGAATTGCTGAATAAAGTTGTTGTATTCAACAAGGAATTGAAGAGTGCCCTTGCAATGATTTGTTTTGTAGTTCATGATCTGTGCTGCAATGTCATCAAGGTTTTTGTAGAACATCTCGAACACTGCATCCCAACTGATGATGGCTGAAAAATCTTCTATAATCTACCAATTAGGGTAATAAAAAGGATGAAAATGACGTATTAATAAACAACTTTCAAACAGGAACTTTCAGCCAAGAATTCGTGTTAGATCATTAAGTCAGTAAAGGAATGTTGTTTTGACAGATATTCATGATTTTTTCCAGTCAAACCTCTATTTGAGGTGAAATTCTAAACATTCAAATACTGTTACATATCGTCCATGGTATGTAGATTCGCCTACTTTTTGAAAATCCCTGTCCAAGCTAACAATGTTTCTTCCATGGTAAATAAAACAGCCATGATTAGCTCACTTTGCAGGTTAATTTGAGGCAAAAATACACTCATGACCCTTTTCCTTGAACTTTGTTAACCTGAATTGATTCTTTAACTAAAAAAGGTAGGAATCATCTACTCACCAAATGCAATCTACATTCTAAGGGATTTTTAAGAAGCCAGTATCTGCCATTTTTTCACAGCATGAACACATGTTCATTCACCCATACATACACAAGCCTTAACATTAGCTTATGATTTCATCAAACCAACAATTTCCGGTGTAGCAATTTATAATCATAAGTCTTAATAATTAGGAATGATTTGTTTGAGTAGGAAATTTGCCTTTGATTTCTGCTATTGGTGATTTCTCCTCAAGAACAAGTCTCCTTCTCTCTCCAAATGTCAGTGTCATTAATGACTTCATTTTTTTCTTGTCTCGTTTTTTCTTTGTTGATTCCCTTTGTAGTTCCTTAATGTGCAGTTTGATAGTCTCCTCTGTTTTACCCTGAGGTAGAGTCCAAGGAGCTCCCTCTTTTCGTTCTTTCTCATCAGTTGTTGCATGTGTAGATGTCTTCCTCTTCTTCACAACTACATCCCTTGCCATGTGTCTCCTCGCATCCTTGCATCCTACAAAACCAAGATGCAAAAATTAATGGAAGCTGCAGTATGATGTGATAATCTGATATCAAAGTTACATATTCTGTTAAAATACCCTTCTTCAATCTGGACTTGTAATTTAAAGACCTATGAAACTGTCATGAACACTAGAACACAAAATATATTGTAATTTTGTTACAAAGGTCTTACAACAGCTGAAAAATTCAAATTAAACTTCAACAGTATTGTTAGGTATACAACTCTGCAACCTCACAATGTAATTTATGCACATGTTTCATCATGTCACCTCACCCATCTAAAACAGTAGACGCCTTGATCTTACAAGCATCCACATCTGGACATTCATGCCAGATGCATGCATGCACAATGTGTACTGGCTCATGCATCTTCTCGGGCAGGCCGATAAATTATATGCATGTATGTATACATATATGTCACAGGAGGGGGTTAATGTGCAAACATCTGCATGTATACAAGGCCCCAAACAAGCCCCCTCCCCCACCCACCCTGTGTTGCAGCAGTCCAACCCTTGCCTCCGCCCAGTTAAGTTCCCTCAAACTGAAAAGTCATATTTCAAACCAACAGCAAAATTAACAGAGTGGATGTACTTTGTCCTTGAAATAGCAGGAGAAACATTCTAGTTTTGAATGTCCCATGATTTGATGTCTTTATTGAAAAGATCCAGCTGTACATAGTTCTTCACCAACACCAGCTACTAGTGTTAAGGTCGAAAATCGTAAACTTTGACATAAGGAATGGTCACCTGAAAAAAATTCCGCCATGAGGTCACCGGGTCAAAGGTCAAAAATTTAATTCATCAAAAAATTGTTTTTTTATAGGATATGATAAGTCGGACCACCCAAAATGGTCCGAAACTTTTTTTTTACCTCAGGTCATACCAATCCAAGATGGCTGCCACTCAAAGTTAACCCCAACCCCTAGGGTTAGCTTGGGTTAGCATATTCGACTCCTGTGTGTACACGATATGTTTTTTCGGGACAAATTGGTGTCGTGATGTAACTCGATGCGTACTATCACGTGATGATCTTAAACTTGTTTCAAGTCGTTTACTTCCGGAATGAGGGCGCTTTAAAGTTTTACCTAGGGGTCCGTTTCTGAGACGGGAGAAATAAGCTATCGACCTGTAACTCACACCGAAGACTGACCGGAAGTGACGTCACCAAACGCATATCATCGATTATTACAAAACTCGATGACCGATTGCCTTCTAAATAGCAGCAAAAATATGTCGAGACATCTATCGATTCTGTGAATTTCCAAATTTGTCATCAATATTTGACAAAATGGCGGCCTAAATAAAATATTGATGAGAAAATATTTAAAAAACAATGAAAGACCGGAAGCGGATCAAACGACGTTGATATAATGTCTTATTATTAGTTTTAACTAAATCTGGAATTTGGAGCAAATTCGGCGAATTTAAATTTTCGTCGAAAATAGCGACCACACCCGATGACGTCAGAAATTCGAAATCACGCAAAATACATCAAAATATTGGTCTTGATAGTTTCGGACATGCCGAATCCATTGGTGCTATTTTGGAAACGATCGGATGTTCAGTTACTGAGATATGGGTACAGACATGTCGAAAAGTGGGTCGATGTGACGTCACGCTACATCAAAAGCGGGGACCCGGTGAGAACGGGACATCCGGTAATAAAAGGTCACAGATGGGGCTATCCATCGATTATAACTTTGCCTGATTTCGATTGACTTAAGGTGGTAAAAAAGCTACTCAAATCTTGACGTCGGCGCTGGCGTCCTTGTTTAGGGTTATCATAGCTACTACCGGTGAAAAACACCTATTTTTTTTGGGGGGGGGGGCCTCCAAAACGTATAGACTATATCCCCTTCCCGAAGATTAATGCTACCGTATGAGTTGTCTACACGTAGCTACGACTCTCGTCTCGCACCCTAGGTGGAAAGGAAGGTGTACCAAAAAAGAGGTACTTTTTATCACTTTTCAAGACAAAAACACCTATTTTTGGCGCAAATAGAAATCATATAGACAAAAAGCCTTTCCCGGTCAGATAATTACACGAAATTGGTGTATCACAAAGACGAGGGTGTCTTCTACTCCACGTCTAATTTTAATGTCGATGGGTGTTTCAGAGAGGACGAGAGAGGGGGGTTGAAAAGAGCGGGTTTTCCAACTTTTGCACTTATAAAGAACACGTATTTCTATCGGGTCCTCTGGGACCACGTATCTCCCGAACGGTAGCAGATATTGACCTGGGAGTTGCAGATTTGGGCTCCTGGGCATCGATTACCCCCGTTTTTTGGGGGGTTAAAAAATTTTTGGCGCAAAGGCGGTTAATGTGTATCTTTTCTGCTTGTTCGCGACACGCTGATTACGAATCTGAAGTTTATTTTGGAATTGGGTGTTGTGTGGGGGCGTGGGGGAACATATAGGGAGGGGGCACCGGCCCGAATGGGGGTCTCCAAAAAGGAACAAATCACACCTCATCTGGTGCTTCTTGGGGCGCTGATGATGAATCTGAGATTATTTGGGCGGTTCGGAGGCGTGGGGAGTGGTGGTGGCATTTAATGCCTTCCGGGCGTTCCATGGCGCACGCTACGGATACTTTTTGGCTGACTGTTGGTACTTTTTTTTCAAAATGAACCCCTACCACCCTGGAGAAGGAACACACCTACAAGTAACCATGGTAACGCTCCAAAGTAGAAGGGTCGAGATTTTCACGTACATATTAACACCAATTATTATGACCTTTCGGATTTTTGTCACTAATGACCCCCCCCCCCTATCACCCCGTAGAAAAGACACACCTACAAGTTCCATCCTATTTTGAAAGTGGACACCCTAGCACTACGACGTCACAATGTTAGCACCAATCAAAATTGATCTCATAAAAGCTTTAGGGTTTCAGCCAATCACAAGCATTCCCTGGATTTACACATACCCAGGTACGTAGACCGTGCACAATAAGTTAGGGCCTAATTATCTGGAAGAGAAACTGCGGGATGTATTGAAGATTCGTCTGGATTTTCCAGGTAGACCTATGTAATGTTTCTTCTCCAATTGTTTTTCAAACCAGAGGATATTAATTTGTCCTACAGCTAAAATTTCACAACGATATTTGAGAAATATGGTACATTGAAGGCTAACTTTAGGGTCTGTTTGACTTTGAGATGTTAAAATGTAATCTACTCCACCCGTGTAATCGTAAACTCATTAAATTTTCATAGGCTACATGTTATAATAATCGTTGGAAATTTGTGATTGGCCATATATAACATAACATTGTCTGCAAAAAGGCAGTTTTACAGGTTACACAAGACTATTCTTCCAAGATAAAGTCTTCTCAAATCCTTGGACATGTGGTAGATGCAATGCAGATTCCAACAAGTGGAGATTTAATCCACAATGAGTAATAATCTGACTATGATTGATCATATATATAAGTTGGAGTTTCTTTAAACTTGGTATGGTGATATTGGTACACCACCTATACATGCTGTGTCTTGCAATTGATATCATGCATATTTATGAGGAGGCGGGGTGATATTTACTTTTGTAACCGAAGTTGGTATGCACAATAACTACACTAGGGAATGATTGATCAATAACAGTCTTGATAGGTGGGTGGGTGGTCCATTATAATTAGATGAACCCTATTGATTTGTTCACAGGATAACTTCACAAGGCAATGATTGAACTTCATCATAACACACTTTAAGTGTTTTTTGTTTATGTACATTTATACTATGATTTTTTTGGAAATACAAAACAAAGAAAAGCTTCAGTCATTGTATTTCAGTTGTTGTATTTCTCTGGGGTGTTAAAGCCAGAAACAGGCCTCTTGTTCCTTTTTTTTCTCTCATTACTGGGCCTTTTGAAAATGATGTACTCATCCTTTAAGAAAAATTAATAAAACTACCCCAGCCGCACGGCTAGTAAATGAGCAGTGATGTAAGATATTTGAATAGCTTGCCATCCGCATTTGGCTTCAAATATGCAGTATTTTAGTGCGCGGGAAGTGCTTGCAGTATCAGGAAGAACTTTTCTGTAGTTGATAGTGTTATTTTTTGTCGGATAATAAACCGGGGAGTATAGTCATGTAGGTAACTACAAAGTAAGGGCGCTGGTGATTAACGTGACAGACTCAGATCATCTGTCAACGCAGCTAGCCTCTGAAACTGCAATCATACAGAGACTATGGACCGGCGAAGACTTGAGAATACCCAGAGTTTTAGTAACTGCGTTAAACTGTATGATCAATAATTTTCTTTATTGGTGTCAATGAGTTTCATTCAATCTAGGATCAAACAAAATGAGAAAACAAAATAATTAATCTTAACCTTTAAACTTAGTAGGTCACATTAGAGTAAATGATTATGCAAAAGTCCTTAACTGTGAATATCACTTTAACATTGTTACTACACAGTACACAGATATCCTTGAATTACAAATAAATGTCAATAAAACCCTCTCTACGAACCAATGCATATACATATACAGAATACTTTGATAATTCGCGCAAGTGAACCCTGCACTACATTGGATCGAAAAAACGTGCAATTTGACCAGATTAAAACATACTAAATTTCCCGCTACTTTTACATAAAATGTCATTACAAACCAACAACTTACTTCTATGGCAGGATACTAAAATAAAACACGGTATATTAACTTAAGACTGTCAGGCTTTGATAACAGAAAACGGAAAATACAGTACTTCTAACAGCAAACAACTCGACCGGAAGGAATGTCGCAATTGTTTCTGCGCGTTACCGGAAAGTAAATACTAAAAAAGGATAAATGAATAGGTTAAATCGAACTGAAGCGTGCAGTAATCCCGACTGAACGCAACATCCTCCCCCCCCCCCAATGAGGAATTTGTCCTCATTTTAAATACAGAATTTTAGTCCTCATAACCTTCTTTCGGATAAATGATCGCAACCTTATTTATCGGACGACGGTATTCTGCTGATGAGGTTTTAACCTTAACATTCCTAACTCTACCATCAGCACCTGGATACACCTCAACTATCTTCCCGATAGTCCAATTACCTCGAACAGTGTTATTGTCCAATATCGTCGACACAAACATTGCGTCGGTTGGCGTCCCACTTTCTGCGTGGTACCAATAATGGTACAACGTCTCTAGTCCACCGTTGCCAAAACGAATCGACAATCTTCTGTACAAACTCGACTCGATGTTTTGGGTTGCGTGTCTCTCTGAATGGCCCTTGCGGAATTTCTCGGGATGCTCGTCCCAACAGCATGTCATTGGGACACAAATACCCTCCGTCATCAGGGTCATTCGGTATTCTTCCGATTGGACGCTGGTTCAGTAGATTTGCAATCTCCTGTAGACATGTGTGTAGTTCCATGGGGGTCAGCACTTGATCACCGATTGCCTTTTTCAGGGCAATCTTACAGCTTTTTACAAGGCTCTCAGCACATCCATTCTGATGTGGTGCCAGTGGTATGGTAAACTTCCACTCTGGTCCTCTTCCTGCACAGAACTCCTTCAATTCCTGGGGTTTCCAGCCCTGTATCATCAGACGCAGCTCCTTCTCAGCTCCCACAAGTTGAGAACCGTTGTCACTCAGGATGTAAACAGGTTGTCCCCTTAAGAGCATAGAAACGCCTCAGAACCTGCATGAATTCCATTGAGGAGCAATCCACTGCCAGCTCCAGGTGGACAGCCCTTGTATTCAAACATGTGAAGATAACTCCATAATGCTTGGTTGTTTTGTTGCGTCCGACTCTCACATGCATTGGACCAAAATAGTCACAAGATGTGTACAGGAATGGCGGTGTGTAAGGAGCCATTCTTTCCCTCGGTAGATCCGTTGTCTCGAGTTTGTGATCTCTCTTTCTGCATGTGACACATCTGTACTTTATAGACTTAGCCAGTCTATGCACTCCAAGAATCCAATATTTCTTTCTGACTTTACCGGCTGTGTTTGCCACTCCGCTGTGTCCAATGTTGTGGTAGTGATGGGTTATCAACATCGATACATAGTGCTTCTGGGGTAGCAGCACTGGGTGTGCCATTTCATATGACACCAGGTTACCTTTCAGTCTTCCACCAACTCGGATTATGCCATCTTCAATAAATGGACTCAATGTTTTGAAGTCTCCATTCTCCAGGCGATTAAAGAGGCTCCTCTGTGCCTCCTTTATCCAGTACCTTTCAGATTCTTTCAGTTCGTCAGGTGTGAGTGAGGCTCCTGTATGCTTCACTTCCTTCGAATTACACTTCTCTTTCAACCTCTTCAGGAATCTGAATACATAGGCCGTGACTCTCACAAGTCTCCCCCAGTTGGAGATTCTGTCGCAATCAAGAACCTTCGCTGTGGCCAGCAGGCAGACTTGTTGAACTTTACGTCTTTCATTCAACCCAGTATCGACTTCTTCGTCAGGATTTACCTTGGCTATGGGCCACTCATCTTCAGGTAGACAGAGGAAATCTGGCCTATGACTCCATCTGCCCATCAATTTGTCGACTGGTATTCCTCTGGAGACATCATCAGCTGGGTTAACTTCTCCCGGGATGTGATGCCATTGGGAAGGGTCAGTTAGGGTCTGAATTTCTCCCACCCTGGCGGAAACAAATGGCTTGAAAGGCCTTGCTTGACTTCGAATCCAGGACAAAGCAATCATACTGTCGGTCATGAACATGGTTTTTTTCCAGCAATATCGTCAGGTCATCAGTGATTGTTTTCCCCAGTCTTGCTGCCAATACTGCTGCCTGTAATTCCAGTCGTGGAATGGTGAGTTGCTTTAGAGGTGCAACCCTAGACTTTGCAGTGACAAATCTAGCATCATACCTGTTATCCTCTGTTCGCCATCTCAGGTATGCACATGCTCCAAACGCATCTTCCGATTTATCATGATGGCAACTTCCATAGACCAGTCATGGAAACATTCAAAATATTTCGTGTGTCTTTGAGTGCAGCTTTACTTTCATTTCCAATGATTTTGGTTGTGTCATCCCATATTCATAGAATAGGTATCTGGCTGAAACAGAAGAAAATGGATGTTATCATAGACATATGAAACAAGATCAAAATGGTAATGAGTAGTGCCACCCTCAGTTAGTATCTTGATTTTGACTCACTGGTGGATAAGCAAAGTGACAGACAAAAGCAGAATGCAAAACTAAATTGAAATTTTAACAACATTAAATATTTCTTAAGTTCTGATATAATTATGACGTGCAGTATGAAAATATTACATTATTAAATGCAGTTAAGAAAGAAAAAAAAGATTAAATGTCCATTTTGCTGTTCTTCAAATTGTATTTTACATGTTTTCCCCTATTAAGACTGCTGACATGGAAGCAACCCTAAAGTTTTCTTGCGTTCCATGTGGAAAATCAACATACCAGTTAAGAAAGATGTGAAAGCTTCTCTTCTACAATATTTAAAACCTTTGAAGAAAGTAAATGGTGGTGACAATGACACTACAGTTAACAGCATACTAATTACATGTACATGCCTACAGTAAGTAAGGCTAAAAGAAAGAGTAACGTGTATAACAAAATTAGTGCACTAGTAGTATAGTATAGTAAAGGCTTCATAATTGACACACCCTCGTAATTGATGCACCTTCAAATATAGCAAATAGCATCCAAAGTCAATGGATGTATACTAAGGCCTACACTACAGTTAGCTTTTCGACGAATGTGTCAATTTAGGGGTATGATTACGAAAGAACTTTACATGGCAGACATTTTTGTGGTCAAATTCTGCTCAATTGTACGGTGCATAAGTACAGAAGCTTTATTTAATATTTTGAGATCATTACATTTCTGAGGAACTACGCACATGAAAAACACATACAGTTGAGTGATTTGGATTTGTCCTTGCTAGACATTGTTCATCAAATCCTTAACTTAAGTGCGTCAATTAATATGAGCCCACCATGTTACTATTACTAATACTTAGTACTACCAACTACAGTACTAGACTAGGCCTAGTACTAGTAGTACGACGTGTACTGTACGCTACATCGAACTTCTTCATCACTTCCAAAAGCGACTGAACTATACACGCTTGTTGGAATGGAAGTCGCCATTCTTCTCCACTATGTTTCCAATGCATAATACAAATACTGTACAGAGATCCATCAAGTATGTTTTCATCTATGGGCTCAGCCATGTTGATTTCGGGTGCTTGGCAGCGATTGGCTGAAACCCAAAGCTTTTCTAAAATCTATTTTGATTGGTGCTAACATTCTGTGACACCGTCACCCTCCTAGCGGTGGTACCATGAAAAGATGGCCGTAATCGGACTACCCAAGTAACCATGGTAACGCTCCAAAGTAGAAGGGTCGGGATTTACCCGTACATAGTAACACTAATTATTATGGCCTTTTCGGATTTTTTTTAAAATGCCCCCCCCCCTAGCACCCCGGGGAAGAAACGCACCTACAAGTTTCATCGTATTTTAGAAAGAGGACACACTAGCGGTGGTACCCTGAAAAGATGGGGTAAATCAGACTCACCTAGTAACCATGATAAAGCTCCAAAGTATAAAAGTCGGTATTTCCACAATTTAGTGTAACAGGTGCCTAAGTCCCAAGTGTCCATTTCCGGGTTACAGGGGGGCCGATATTTGGGTCAAAGGGCTGAACTGATGTCACGGTACACCCACCCACACTTCCGGTCAGTTTGGGTCACATGACTATTTATTACAGCCATAAAATGCAAGTGAATGACTATACTACTTTATTTTATTTTGGAAAATGACTACCCCCAGGGTTAAGGTCGAAAATCGTTAACTTTGACCTTTGACCTCCAAATTTCTTGTGGATGTTAACGGTCAATACGGCACTGAAATATCCAAAGGGCAAGTATGTCACTTCCGGTTCATGTGTTATAGGGGGTGAAAGGTCCAAAATGTCGTTCCTTCAAAAAAAAGGTAAAAGATCGTCAGAGTGACCTATTTCCACGAAACTTGCAACGATGACGTGTGAGGTCATAAGGAATGGTCATCTGAATATATCGGGTCAAAGGTCAATCAGAGGTCAAAAATTTAATTCATCAATTCTTTTTTTTTAAATTGGATATGATAAGTCGGACCACCAAAAGTGGTCGCATTTTTTTGGGACCTAAGGTCATACCAATCCAAGATGGCTGCCACTCAAAGTTAACCCCAACCCCTAGGGTTAGCTAGGGTTAGCATATTCGACTCCTGTGTGTACACGATATGGTTTTTCGGGACACAAATTGGTGTCGTGATGTAACTCGATGCGTACTATCACGTGATGATCTTAAACTTGTTTCAAGTCGTTTCCTTCCGGAATGAGGGCGCTTTAAAGTTGAACCTAGGGGTCCGTTTCTGAGACCGGAGGATCGACCTGTAACTGACACTGGAGACTCATCGCTTTAGTCTATACAAAATAAGTTCCGTTTTTGTGGCTATTTTTTATTACCGGAAGTGACGTCACCAAACGCAATATCGACCGATTGCCTTCTAAATAGCAGCAAAAATATGTCGAGACATCTTCTATCGATTCTGTGAAATTTAAAAAATAAATAAAAAAACATTCAAAGACCGGAAGCGGAGCAAACGACGTTTATATAATCTATTATTATTAGTTTTAACTAAATCTTGAATTTCCAGCAAATTGGGTGAATTTAATATTTCGCCGAAAATAGCGCCCCCACCAGATGACGTGAGAAATTAGAAATCGCGCAAAATACATGAAAATATTGTTCTTCATAAGTTTCGGACATGCTAAATCCATTCGTGCTATTTTGGAAACGATCGAATGTTCGATTGCTGAAATATGGGTACATACATGTCAAAAAGTGGGTCGATGTGACGTCACGCTACATCAAAAGCGGGGACCCGGTGGAAACGAGACATCCGCTAATAAAAGGTCACAGAAGGGGATATCCATCGATTATAACTTCGCCTGATTTCGATTTCACCTAAGGTGGTAAAAAACCTACTCATATGTTGACGTCGGCGCTGGCGTCTTTGTTTAGGGTTATAATAGTGTAATGGGTGAACTATTTAGTAGACCCCCACAAAATTTTCATTGTCGTAATAGAGGGCGCAAGGACAGTTTCTGTTACAACTCGTTGCTGTCCGATCAATCTTATGATCAGCGTTCTTCTTTCTCTTCCCCTCCTTTATAGGTGAGTAGATGCATAAATTAGACTTTCTGCTAAACTGATTCACATGTGTATTATATATTATTCTAAATGGGTAACAGTAGATTGGTAGCAGGATATCAGATATCACTGAGTTAACGGGCTAAAGTGTGATAAAATAATAACATTAGCCTAAGGTTATCTATGTATGTTAGGTTGGCACACAAGGTAGTCGTCATGGCCATCGTTTAGTGCCAAAAAGCGACACATTCGTCACCGTAATCCATTCATTTTTAGTATGTCGTGTGTATTGAGATGTCATTTCTAGTGTTTTATGTCCACTTAGTGTGAATTTGATAAATGCATTCCTAAGCTTTTGAGTGTCACGCAACTAGGAAAGGCTGGGCGTGTACACAGTGTTCGTATAGACCTGGGCATGGGAATTACTCCAGGGACCGACTCAAAAGCTGGGGAGCTTTGTGTATGTACAGTACACACATTATTCGGGATCAGGGACCATCTCAACATTTCTTTATATTCAGTTACATATTTTCCTTAACCTTGAATTTGTTCAGGGATCAGCTAAACAACTGTAGACATATTTTTGTGTGCATGCAGTGTACACATGGATGATAATCCAGGGATCACCTTGACAATTATATCATCAGTCATTTATTTATTTTCGTATATAGTTGCATATTATAGATAATAAGTTAAATTTAATTGTTTTGAAAGTTACGAGCATGCGGCTTGTAAAGCAGTAGTTTTAATACAACTCGTTGCCGTCCGATCAATCTAACGATCAGCGTTCTTGTTTCTCTTCCACTCCTTTATAGCGAGCCGGATGAGCCGCCTGGCCCCTCATTACCCCAGCCCCACCTAACACCTCTGGGCATGTAACAATAGCTACTACCGTTGAACACCTATTTTTTCGGGGGAGGGGGGCGTCCAAAACGTATAGACTATACCCCCTTCCCGATGATTAATGCTACCGTATGAGTTGTCTACACGTAGCTACGACTCTCGTCTCCCACATAACCAAAATTCAGCCCCGTCACATACCCTCGGTGGAAAGGAAGGGGTACCAACAAGAGGTACTTTATTAACTTTTCAAGAAAAAAACCTATTTTTGGCGCAAATAGAAATCTTATAGACAAAATGCCTTTCCCGGTCAGATAATTACACGAAATTGGTGTATAACAAAGACAAGGGTGTCTTTTCTACTCCACGACAAAATTTGATGTCGATGGGTACTTCAGAGAGGACAGGAGGGGGGGGGGGGTTAAAAAGAGGAAGTTTTCAACTTTTGCACGTATGAAGAACACGTATTTCCATCGGGTCCTTTGGGACCACGTACACTGTAAACAGAATCTAGTCAAGATGACTAGAGTACATTAGTCCAGACAATGCTTCTATCGACCAATTAATTATAGTCACTTGACTAACTTTTGGTCCAGTGACCAAATAGTTCTGGTCATATGACTAAGTCTATCTATGACTGGTCATATGACTGGTCTATCGACCAGGCTTTAGTCAAGTGACCTAAACGATTAGTCAAGATGTCAATTGACTAATTCAATTAGTCACATGACCAGTCATTCAATGATGCTCTATCGACCAGGCTTTAGTCAAGCGACCTTAATGATTAGTCCAGCAGTCACTTGACTAATTCAGTTAGTCTTGCCCATGGATAAAAGTAGTTTGTCGATACTAGTTTAATATGACCCACCACGGATTCGAACCTGCGACATCTCCGATATAGGTCCAAAGCTGTCTGTTGAGCTAACTGGTGGGACATGAAAATAACCACACATTAAATTTAAAAATAAAATAAAGAAAGCAAGAATTTCTGTATTCATTTGGAATCACATTTTTTATTTTCTCTTAAACACTACATATGCTTCACCTCAATAGTAAGTACAAAAGAGTGTCTGATTTCATCAGTAATTGAAGAAACAGAAAGGTTTAGTGGTTCCGATGCCGATGAGAGTTTATGAAATAATTTAAGTCAGAATTTTGTATTGTTATATACCTTATTGCCAGACAACTGAACCGAAACTGAAGCTGATCAGACATACAGTTGTCAGTTGCACTCATGAATATAAATGAAATTTCATTTTCATGTGGCACTACCAACCTACCAAGTATGAAGGTGATGAGACATATATTTGAAAAAATATTGACCTTTTAAGAATTTGATTACAAGCCCCACCCACATATTCATGTACTGGACAACAAAAACAATGGGGTCCATGTAATGATCATGGAGCATATCTACAAGTTATTCAATATATTTGCAGTAATTAAATATATTGTTTTTAAGATTACGCATACACTTGCAAACATGCTAAACTGTAGGTTACCTAGCCATCATAAACAAAACCCAAAAATAATGCCTTTATTGATGTACATATAAAGTTGAAAAAAGTGATATAGTTGACTCTAGGCATTTCACCACCCCAGACAACCACATGGGGATCATACGACACAACCCATATTCCCAACCCAGAGCGAAACCCTTACCATCATACCACCTGCAGCCTCACCTACCATCCTACAACCCTGACCCCAACATCACCTCACCCTACTCATCTGACAACCCCCCCCCCCCCACCTGACACCCATCAGATTTTACCAGTTTCACACCTTACTACCAACACATTAATCTACCCCACTCACATAAGATTTCCCTATACTCTATAGGTACATGTAATACCAGATTATTTAGTTCATTTCCTATTTTTGTCTGAGCCAGCTATTTATGCAACATACACATACCCACATACCAACTTGATCACAACATACAAACATGCCAACTCATCACAACATACACATATGTCAACTTAATTGCAAAGGTTACTTTTTTTCAGTCCAGTTTAATTTGTCACTGGACTACTCCTTTAATGGCCTGGCTAGCCAATTTCATGGTTTTATAAAGCAACACAAATATAGATAAGATCAGCAAGCTCCCCGGAACCAGGAAAACATGTCAAATGTGACGAATGACAGGAGTTTAGGAATGAGGGACAACAAATGCTATATGGCCCACAAACACATGAATATTAATGATGTTACATGTTATTTCATATGGAAATGTAACTATTATTATCCACCACCAATCTACAAAGTATGGAGATGATCGGTTATACCGTTCACAGTTATTGACATTTTAAGAATTTCACTTTAATTGCTGCCTACTCATTAACATTCATGTCGTGGACAACAAAAACAATAGGGCACATCTACTAATCATGGAGCATCTACTAGTTGAAAATTACAGTAATTCAACATTTAATTTCTAAGATTTCGGGTTTACAAGCTATTTCTAGCAATTAAGGATTAAGCCCCACTTACTCATGAATATTAATTAGATGAAATTTCATTGTCATGTGACAATGTACCACTTATCAACTTACATCAACACACCAAGTATGAAGCAGATCGGACATACCGTTGCGAAGATATTGACATTTTAAGAATTTTACTTTAAGCCCCGCCCACTTATCAATATTCATGTGATGGAGAACAAAAACAATAGGGACCATCTACACATCACCAGTCCAATATGACATTGATCCAACATGTCGTTGTTGAGATATCGTGTTTACGAGCAAGCTGTCACATCACACACACACACATACCCACATGTTTGTATTTCATTCCAACCGAGGACCCCATTGTATTTTCCATGGTTGAAATCCACGTACCCTAACTTTAACAATACCCCATACAATAGAATTCTTCCGAGGATGTGATTCTTTAGAAATCACAACCGAGGACCTGAAATTCTTTTGTTAAAGTCCTCGGTCAGATAGAAAAACAAACGCACACACCCAAACTTGATCGCATAGGTTACTCGGCCTTCGGCATTGTAACCAAAAATAACAAAATTTTGTATGTCAAAACTAACACACGCAACAGCTGAAATGATAATGAAAAAATTTTCAACGACTTATCTTTTGCAAGTTAGTTACAGTTTTATAACACCTTTCCCTATTTTGACTCATATACTGTATGCTAGTGCCAATTGATAGGCAGTATTCTATGTTTTAAATGTGATGACAGTTTGAGCCCAAAAAACTGTACAAAAAATGGTAGGTGCCTGGAGCAGTAATTAGGTCATCATTTTTAGCCATTTGCATGTTTAGTTTCTCCAGAATTTTATTGACCGATTTATCTGCTGGTGTAGTATCATCAATATTCAAAATGATTTTTGGAAAAAGGGTTTTCTTCAGCAAAGGCTCATATGCCATATTTAGGACATAGAACACTGCCAAATAATTGCACATGGCTGCGAACAACCTATTCGAAGTAGCTACTTCCAAGGTTTCCACTATCACAGTGTACTCTGGAACACTTTCATCCTCTGTCACCTGGATATAAACTGGCAATTATGACAAGTCTGTAACCTGCAAAGATATTAAGGTATATGTATTCAATATACAGTGCTTTCCACAGGTTCAGAAAATGGGAGGGGTGGCTGATCCACCATGATGGCCATGAGTGACCAACAAGCAAATATACCCCACCAACGAAGGAATCAAAATAAATAAATTTTTACATATTTTTTCAAATCAATTTACAGTACATCGTATTCACTACAAGTAATACTATTTTTTTATGATATAAATTATAGCCGAGTATAAATGAAACAACAGAGCTAAATGGTGCACTGGTTCCGTGTATTTTAGAGAGAAATGAATATTTGCCATGAGTTATGATATCTTGTTACAGCTAATTACATCATGGTAGGGATTCATTCCACTAGATGATTTTAATACACTTAGGGCTGATCAGGAAATCCACATTGGATTATGGTTACTGCAACTACAGATTGAAATCTGTCCAACATTCTGTTCCAGTTATCACATACATAGTACATACTAGGCTATTCTACCTTTGTGATGATGCCCTCACTATATTTACAGCTATGAACACTCCCAGGTCATACATGTGATATTTAGTTAGGGAATAATGACCAGATGTGCGGGCCTTTGTTGCAGACTTAAGATCGGGATGACGTCATATAGAAGGCATGAGCAGACCGGCGCAGCTGCAACCTCGGTCTTAATTCGGCAACAAATGACCGCACATCTGGTCATTACCTTTCATAAACCCTTACTTCCATTTCCAAAAGTATTTAAAATGTTTGTTTTATGACATTGTGGGGATCAAACAACAACTTTGTAAACCAAAGGAATGTTCATTATGCTAACAGAACGAAACGTACATTCCCATCACACACTGTACTCAGTTGACGCGCTAAAATTTCTAAATGATATGACAATGAGAGCGCATTTATAAAACCCAGCACAGTAACAAAAACTAGAGCACCAATGGTGCAGGAGCTCATACCTTTTAAGGCCAAAAAAATTTGGGGCTAACATTTTTATTCAGGCCCACAAAACTTAGTATGGCCCACAAATTTTAGGCCAACAGAAATAAGGATGCCAAAAAATTCCCCCCCCCCCAAAAAAAATAAAATTATGCCCCAACAAATGTTAGGGCTAAACCAATTTTCGGGCAAATTTGTATGAAAAGTATAATTTTTAGTGATTTCATAAATTGGCCCATATGGTCTACAGGTGACTTTGGCCCCCAAAATCCTAAAAACCCAAAGGAGACAGTACCACTGTGAAAAATGCTCAACACTGCACCATAGAATTCGTAGGAAAAGAAACATTTTGTGTGATTTCAGAAAATGGCCCATATGGCCCATACATGACCTTTGGCCTAAAATTCCAAACACCCCAAAGGAGCACTACCAAA
>JAIPMN010028229.1:0-16772 GCA_020650975.1 Apostichopus californicus
AAAAGTACAGGCTCTGACAAAAACAGTGTAGTTGAGAGTGTACGGCTGAACTAGCATATTTTAAGCATATATATGGCCACCAAATCCACCTGAAGAAACCGAGAAAGTTTGTTAAGCTACCCAAGGTAGACTTCACTTAGGATGGTCAAATGGCAAAAAATCTAAGAATTCTGGTATTTGGTCACTGAGTTACAAAGCAATAAGTGCCAATGTTGAAAGTTACACCACTGATTGTGAAAATGACCGTATGTGACTTCTTGATTCCATACAGTTTGCACAATTCTCTGATGATGTTTCCTTCAAAATTCCTGCCCTGGTCTGAGTGTATTCGTAATGGCGCACCATAATGTGAAAACCAATTATCCCTCAATGCCTTGGCTACTTCTGTTGCTGTTTGGTTTCTGCACGGTATGGCCTGTGCATACTTTGTAAAGGAATCCGTAAGGACTAAAACGTCTTCAATACCACCCTTTCCTTTATCAAGTTTCAAGAAGTCGATTGCTACCAATTCATTTGGACGAAATGCAAGCAGATGTCTCTGAGGGGTCCTTATCTTTGCCGTTGGGACTTTAGCAGTCACACACTTGAAACAATTCTTCAGATGAGTCCGAACATCTTTGTGAATTCCTGGCCAGAAGCATCGAGTTTTCAGAGTGTCCAGAGTTCTTCCAACACCTTGATGTCCCCACTCATCGTGAGACATGGTCAGCATGGTTGATTGCAGGACACATGGCACTAAAAGTTGTTTGTATTCTCTTCCCATAGGTCCTGTCACTTTCCTGTATAAAACACCGCTATACTCTTCCAAACGGTCATACTCCTTCAACCAGCTTTTCACTTCTGGAGAACAAGGTTCAACTTCTTCACCAGGCTCCCATGACGACTCCCAATACTTCCACAGAACACCGAGTACCTCATCACTCTGTTGCATCGCTGATAACTGAGCATATGTGTATGATGGAAATATGCAGGGAGAAACAAAATCTGCTGGTTTCTCTTGATCAGAATGTTCAGCCTGTGCACGAACTTCAGCAGGAAATATGGTACAAGTAGCAACTGTAGCTCTGCAGGGCAACTTCCCCCTTTCTTCTTGATTGTTTGGATGACGACTGAGGGCGTCTGCACACGCATTCAACTTCCCTGGCTTGTAAAGGATCTCGATGTCAAATGAGGCTAACTGGACTGCCCATCGTTGCTCTGTAGCACCAAGTTGAGCCGTCTGGAGGTGTGAAAGAGGGTTGTTGTCCGTGTATACTTTGCAATGCGAACCCATCAGATACTCTTTGAATTTCTCTGTCACTGCCCATTTAAGTGCAAGCAATTCAATTTTAAAGCTAGAAAAATCTGGATAGTTGCGTTCTGCTCCTCGAAGTCCCCGACTGGCGTAGGCGATGGGATGGAGTTTTCCATCATCATTGGCTTGTAAGAGACATGCACCCAATCCTTTCAGACTAGCGTCGACCTCAAGAACAAACTCACTTCCAAACTTTGGATAGGCTAGGACTGGTGCAGTGGATAAAAGTGTCTTCAGCTTCTGGAACGATTCATCGGATTCAGAAGTCCAGACAAAATCTGATTTAAAACGCTTCCCCGCTTTCTTCCTAGAAGAACCAACAAGAGCATGGAGTGGCCCAGCTAATGCTGCAAACCCAGGCACAAATCGTCTGTAATAAGACGCAAGTCCTAAAAAGGAACTTAACTCTCCTGTATCTTCAGGTACTGGCCACTGCATGATTCTCTCAACTTTCCCAGGATCAACTGCAACTCCATATCTATTGACGATATGCCCAAGGTGACTTACTTCCTCTTGAAAAAGCTTGCATTTCTCGCCTTTAAGCTTCAGCCCGTTTTGAATGAGTCTCTGAAACACTACACCCAGTCTGTTGACATGTTCTTCAAAGCTGTCTGAAAATACCAAGATATCATCTAGATACAATACAAGTTGGGATAAGTTGACGTCTCCAAATATAAATTCCATGATTCTTTGGAAAGTGCTGGGACTGTTACAAAGTCCTTGAGGCATCCTGGTAAACTCATATAGTCCCCACGGCACTCGAAATGCAGTCTTTTCCACAGATTCAGTATGCACAGCTACTTGGAAGTATCCGTGGGACAAATCTAGGGATGAAAAGTACTTGGATCCACCCAAGGCCTCTAACGTCTCATCAATCCTTGGAAGAGGAAAAGAATCCTTGATTGTAATTGAATTCAGACGGCGATAATCAACGCACAATCTCAAGGAGCCATCTTTCTTCGGAACTATCACAACAGGGCTGGCATAGGGGCTTGATGACCTTCTGATGATGTTCTTTTCAAGCAGTCCTTGAAGGAGTTCCTTGATCTCTATAGTCTGTGTTGGAGGAATTCTTCTGTATGGCAACCTAATGGGGGTGCACTGATCTGTTAACTTAATCTCATGGGGTATGAGGTCACACAATCCTAGATCCAGATCATCTCTAGAGAATGCCCTCAAGTTGTTACCTAAAAGGACAGCCACACGATCTACCTTGTCTCTTTCAAGCGCAGGAAGTTCCACTCCCCATGGCAATTCTAACATTGTCTCATCAGCCAACATATATATTTCTGCATCTGAGGAAGGTGTACCCTCTGAACTCATAGCCTGACTACCTTCAATTCTGTCTTCACACTTAGTCAACAATTCTCCTCCCTCTCCTTCAGCAAGCGCAGCTACCGACTTTCCTACTAGAGATCCTTCACTTCTATTCTGACATGCAGCAACTTCTTCTCTTTCCTCTCCTATGACTATCTCTGCCTCACATACCTGAGTAACATCTGAAAATTCCATACATCTTGCAGCCAATTCTATACTCTCACCCTCCTTAACGGGTTCATTGGCACCCACTAGAACCTTCAGAGCATTACAACCAAGTAGGATAGGATACTGCTCAGATCTCCCAGAAGTCTGTCCGTCTATGATTAAGAAAGCTACTAAACTGGATCGATCCCTTATCTTCACCACTGCACTTACAAACCCAAGTACATTTACATCTTCATCACCAAATCCAACAACCATTAAAGGGACAGGCAAATTCATTATCGGTCCGAGCACACCTTCAAGTACCTCCCTGTAAACCACAGCTGGTATCAGAGACGCCTCCGCTCCTGTGTCTAGGACGCAGCCTACCTCTACCCCCTCAATCTCCGCAATGGCAGTTGGACTTGAAGATATTAATTTCTCCAGCACCACTCTAACCTCTGCATCTTCTCTATATCTCTCGTTTACTTCTCCTACTCTTACTGCTATGGGCTGTCGATTTGTTGCCAAAGACTCTACTGTTTTGCCCGTAACAGCAGAGACTATTGGTTTCCCGGATGATTATTCCTTGGGGATGTTTGGGGATGCTGACCTGGTGACGTCTGTGGCTCATTCCTTTGATTCCTCGGGCAGTTCCGAGCAATATGCCCTCTACGCTGGCAAGAAAAGCAAGTCTGGCCCCAACGTTGACCTATGTTGGCAGGTGGTGGGGCCGAATTGATGAGTTGCTGCATTGTGTTCTGGAGGGATGTTAGCTGCTCCTTCAGACTCTTGACCTCATCACTTAATCCGCGTTGATTCTCCAACAGGGTAGAATAGGCTTCATCTTTTTTTATTTCAGCTGCCGCAACAGGGGCCTCGACACACACCTCTCGGATTCGGGACCGTCTCGGCTGCATCTCGCTTTCTTGAAATAGCAAGATAGCCTCCTTCCTCATCTCTTCAAACGAAGTTACATTTGGAGATATATCAATCCGTCTCAGCTCCCTACGCACATATGTCTCACTGGCTCCACGAACGAACTGTTCTCGAAGAGACTTGTCACGGAGCTGCTTAAGGGCTTTGCTCTCCTCCTCTGATAATGCAGACATCTCCATTTTCGTGTACAACCTTTTGAGCGACCTACTAAAATCCGACAAATTCTCACTCTCTTGTTGTCTGCGATTATGGAAAAGGCTACTCAAGCTTTGGACTGTTTCGTATGTGCCAAAACAAAGATTCAGTGATGATACAACTTCGTCAAACTTTGATCTCTTGCTCTCTCCCAAACATGCTATCTCTTCCTTGGCTGGACCACTCAGATGATTTATCAGAGCACGTGCTTTAGCTTTGTCCTCCAGCTCATACTGCGCGATGATCCCCTCAAACTCTTCTAACCATTCAAGGAAAGAAAGATCTCCAGCTGCATACGGTGGTCCTTTAAATTTCGGAAGACGACTCACTGGAATTCCTTGAAATCCCATCGCTCCTTTAAAGAGCTGGGTCAGCAGGGCCATATTCACAGCGTTGGGATCTGGGTCTGTCATGATACCTGCACCACTTGCCCTTCTCACTTACCTTATGCTTTACAAGGGACGACCTAAACGTATCTACTTACACCCACTACTTAGACTTACACAAAATATGCCCTAAACTCACTTATAACTTGATCAAATACCTGTACATATCTAGTAGCCTGAGGCTGTTTTACTGTCTTCTTTTACTCCTCGGTGCTGTCTCTGGTTATCGCCGTCAGCTGGTGATCACAACGTCTTACTATGGTAGCTTCCGTATCCCACTTCTGACACCAATGAAATGGACCCGAAAGGCTTATAGAGAAGGAGTGAACAGTCAAATGAATGACAGAAGACACCAGTAGCTGCGGTTGACTATAGTTTATTCTTACAATAAAACAGCCTCTGTAAAACAACATACAGAACAAATCATAAGATAAAAGAAACATAATCAACACAACTTAAAATGATATGAATATGCGGAAATGATATGAATATGCGAATATGACCTCATTAGTATGCAAACAAATAATATAAATGCTTCACACTGTCTAGTTCAACTCTCTTCTAAGTTTCTAAATATCACCATAACAATTTTCCTTCGGTTCATGTCATATAACTCTCAGAAAACATCAATAACAATGATAACATGCACAGAGTAAAACTGCATGGATCTGTATGGACGGAAAAGAAACTTTATTTACAATATTTACACTTGACCCTTGACATGATAACTCACCAGGCTAAAAATAGATACAAGTTCTTGACTTCAGTAAATGGCAAGCATCATGGTTGGTAGATACCCAAGGTAGAGGAGAACTTACACCAAACCCTCATAACGGCGACACAAAACTCTTATACTACATCGATAAATTTGGCTTGGTTTCCACCATAACTTTCTGCAGGTCTTTCAAAGTTAGACACGGTGATGGAAGCAACAAAGAAAAGCTTTGTAGGCCTACTCACCCCTACGCTATCGGGCGACCCAATTACGAGCGTAATGATATAAAACCTGTTAAACCCTTAAATATCCAGGTAAATTATCAGAAACAAGCAATCCCTTTGTCAATTTGGGACATGCTAAAAGAATATAAATAGATACTGGCCAGAAAACGAGGTAACTTTTAACATAAAATACAGCTAAATTGGGACTCAATTAACATCCCGCGCATTCTACTAAAACCACATGTTTGGACCTCGGAGAAACAGAGACAGAACGATGACTCACACCTCTGTTACGTGGATAAGTACCAAACAGAGTCAGGTAGAATTTCACACCACTACATAACATAAATACTACGTGCTTCTTTCAGGAGCTTTCAAAATTAGAAGACAAGGTCCTTCTTCACTCACAGTGATATTTGTGTAAATGTTTAAGAAGAATATTTAAGCTAAACTTTTTTTCTCTTTTCATCTTGTAAAGTAATTCCAAAAGAATGCAAAACAACACTACACCAAAACTTGTCCTGGTCAATGTTATCCTGTTACCTCTGATCTTCTCTGCAGGTAATCATACCTCCATCCAGATGACGTTAGATCCGTCTCATCCTAGGATGTGTCCAGACTGTCGATTCCTCGGAGCAGACCACGGTAATAAACATATCTCTTGTGGTAGCTATTGCTTTGTTGAGCAATGAAATTACTAATGGCACTGATCAAAGGATTGAGATGCTGTCGTATTTGCAATTAAATGTCCACCTTTTCTTATCTTTCACTTTTTCCTTTCCTTTTCATATCTTCTATAAGGAGATTTGGGCTCTCCGTTATCAAAACAATACCAATATAATGAAATGGCACTTTATTAGGGAGATGCTTATTTCTACAGCTTCGTTTGAGATGAAAATTCACGTTAAGAATAGAAGGTTTTGGACAAGTCACATTTTGTTTACACTTTTCACCCGTTGCATTTGATTCTCCTCATCAGTGGTGACTCCTCTCAGAAAGTTGCTAAATGCTGCTCTTTCAAATTGGGATATGACTGCGACAGCGCTCAACAATATGGAAAGAGTCTTGAATATTAAGTTTCCTGAACCATCCAGCCAGACTAAGCAAGTAAGAGTAATTAAATATTTCATTTCTGTTGAAGTATTTTCTTGCTGGTAATAGTTCATTTACTACTACAAATGTAAAATGAAAATGGTGTGAAAGTAATTTATTGTCAATGTTGGCAATCTGATTTAATCAATTGTCATATGATAATATGGTTGTTATTTTGTTTAAGAAAGTATCAAATCACATGATCTTTACTTCATGGTAGAAGGCTGATGAAACCCTCAAAGCTTTCAACTTGGTCATTATCTGTGTTTGATGTATATTAACATAGAAAATCCACATTGTGCAAGTGAGTACATTAAATGGCCATCCTTGTGCCAACAAAAGGCAGTAGTTGATAAAAATACCGGAGGTGGATTCAGAATATATGTACTACTACATGTACTACTTATTATAATTTCCATACAATTATGTAATGCTTATATCAACATTCAACAAGCCACTGCTTATGCTATTTTAACTGGGCAAAAAAGTGAAGTGTATTCAAGTGATTTCCCTTACATATTTAATCCTGGATACTTTGCCAGGGCCACAGCCAGGGTGTCAGTAAGGTGGCGGGAGGCATGGGTGTAGCATCCCCAGAAATTATTTGCTGTTGGCTAGATTTACTGTTGTTGGGCAAACAGTGTGGTTTGTCATGACATGACAAGATCATGATGTTTTTCAGGTAAATAGCTGTCGAGAAAATGTAAAATTTCATCAGGCCCATGATCCATCCAGACTGTTGAGTGCATGCACAGATCACCCAGTTTCTCGAATTCACAAATGATACAATTTTGAAAGTAATTACAATGTTATCATCTAAAACCTCAAATCGTAAAGCATATTCATATTTCTGTGATATCAGATCAACTGTTTTTGACAGAGGTCAATACCGGGTTCATTTCTTGACAAAGTGTCATATCTGTGGTAAACCTCATTCTTAATGTACCCATAAGCATTAGACAGTGGTGCCAAAAACTTCAAAACATGAGGGACCGAAAGCCATTGGTTGGGCTGTTCCAAATAACAAGTTTGTGTTTGTAGGTGCTATGGTGGCCACCTCAAAGTTTCGAGAAGAACCGTCAGTTGGAAACAATTATGTTGGACACAATTAATCATTCCGATCAAATTTGTTCCTTTAAAATTCAAATATGGTTGTTATCTTGTAAGGTGCTGCTTTTCTTCTACAGGATCTTAGTGATGAGTGTGGTATATGCTACACATACAGACTGGATATTGGGATACCTGATGCAGTATGTGACAACACTCAATGCAGCAGACCCTATCACAAGAGTTGCTTATATGAGGTGTGTATGTAAACTAACACATATGTCTACATTGCTACTGGAGATTGTCTATGCTAGAAAATGAAACAGATTAATAGGGGCAAGTTAAAAGAAATAATTTTAATGTGTGCTCTCAATGATATCTAAGGTCTCATTAGCATTAACATCCAGAAAAATCAGTATACAACCACCATATGTCAGTTTAATGAATCTCTTTAGTTGAGTAGTATTGCATGGAGGATGTTCAATTTGAGGACTCTTTTTTTTGGTTTCGCTTCCAAATATCAGTGTTTATGAAGAAAAATATTTATGTTTATGTTTTTACTTGAAGGAAGAAATGCATACCTCCCAACTCTAATGGTTTCACCGTGAGACCCACAGGTTTATGTTTCAACTGAAAGTGGGATCTCCAAATCTCACATGCATAAATCTTTAACCAATAAACAAACGTAAAGAAGATTTACATAGAATTATGGATATATTTGGGTACAATACACAAGTTTTGACTATAGAACCCATTGTAAAATATGCATGTTTTCCAGCACTGATCTCCAGGTTTAAATCTTTGCATGGTATATTGGCAGATTTGGAAATGTAACCTTCTGTTTTGCATTCTTTTTCATGAAGTAAACCTTAGAGTATAAAAATGCTCTGTTTTTTTCACTTACAGTGGTTGCGATCTCTATCTACTGGAAGTGATAAGTTTGGTTTCAACAATGCAACTGGCGAATGCCCTTACTGTGGTACAAACATCACTATCCAGAAACCAAATTGAACATTGTGAATGCCAAGTAGAGAATATGAACACTGAATAGAGAAATGATTTACTCCACTGGCTATTATTGTCTCAGGAATATAGATATATTTCATTAAGCCAGCACCTTCAGAAGAATTTATATCAACCAGGAGTTGAAATTACAAATTTAGAAGTGTAGAGCTTCAGCAATGATACATGTATAATAATAATGATAATACTTATTTGTATAGCGCATTATCTGGCGGTCTCATAGTAGAACAAAAAGGTACACGAAAGGATCGAGAGAAAAAAGGCCCAATGAGGGTGGCACGTGAATAAGTGAGTTTTTATGACGCTTTAACTTCATGTTATTATTATTGATTATAAATATCTGTGTAATATGACTCTTTTAGTGATGCCTTTTGACTTGTTCTCGACACGAGTCACCATTGAAATGCACAGTGCATTTTTCTGGATGATGGCAATCTTTGTCTTATGTTGTCTCAGATTGTATTTTGCTTGACCTTTGAATTCACAAATCAAATGTGAAACTGGTAGCCAATATTTCTGTAATCTTGCATTTGTCAAAGAGGAAAGGAGATTAGATTCCACTGTACCACATTCAGCAGATGGAATACCCTGTTATCTATTGATGGGAGAGTTGGGTATTTATCATGACATTGGCAATCAATACTACATGATCTGGGGTCAATTTGGATGTTCAGGATTAATGTTTGCATTCAAACTCCTATTGAGCCAGAAATTACAATCACATCTCACCGATTATCCTACGTTCCGATGAAAACTACCGACGTTATTTAACACACACACACTGCTTTACTTTACTATGCAGCAGCATGGATTATGGAATACTTAGTTTTCACTGTCTTTAGGAGACCAGTAATTAAAAGAATTTATACACAAACTGCATATGTGAAAAAGAGGAAGATGGCTGTTACTTTTTCATAGGCTTAGGAATGGGTGTGGCAGAGGGAGGTTGTTTTGAGGGACAGGACTTCTGTATCATTCACTGAATCCTTTGAACAAGAACTGGAGACTTAACGAAGACCTACTCAAGAGATTATACGCAAGAAATAGCTGATAAAAAGCGATACAATGATAAAAGTAAGAAGTTGGACTTCGGAAGGCTCCTTACCCTGATGTCGTTCTGTTACCATTGTAGAAACGAAAGGGAAATAAAGTCAAGAATACTCAAGGAGTTTGTTTATATGTACATTCAATTATTTGAGTTGCAAATTAGAGAAAGTACAAATGTAGAGATAGTATCCCATGGACCTCTGTGTACGCCGGTATTTAATAATTCTTGTCTGGATAATGAGATAAGAATTCACATATCATTGTGACATGTAATAATTGGGCAGTCTACATACCCCACCCCTCCCCGGCTCCCCAAGAAAAGAAAAGTGATGAAGAATTTGTACAGAAATTCTAATGCGCATAAAAATTGAAAGTACTACTTTTGTATAAGGATCCAGCCTGCTTTCTAGTTTCTAATGTAAAGAAGAGAACAAAATTTGTCCTGTATTTGAACGTAAACAAGAACATGAGCATAGTAATTCTCAGGAGTGAGGTATCTAATCTCAACAGTCGGTGTATAATGACACAACATACCCAACCCACAGTAACTGCTGAAAATACTGCCAATCAAATATTGAAGACTGTTTACTACAGGGATCATTACCAAAGCACTAAAGATTGTGTACATGAAGACATTTGTAATCTTTTACAGATCTTACTTAGTATAGTATGATCTTGAACTTGAATGAGTAACCAAATCTATAGAACTATACATTGGAAACATGGAACTAGACATTTCCATAAGAGCCTGTGTGTGGTCTATACTAAACCTAGTGTCAATTAAAATATAAGTGTACCAAGAGAAGCCTTCCATTTAGTTTTCCTGTGACCTCAACTGACTTTCATTAATATACAATTTCAACCTATGGTTGTGTAATGTAAGGTTTACCAAATTATCTCAGTTTGTGATATAAAACACACCTAGAGGTGAGGAACAGGTACCCTATTTCACCAGCTTGCTCTTCTCATGAGCCACTCACTGGTTTTGGGGTAGTTTTGATCGAGCATCCACCAGGAAAGGGCCTTAGTGCAAAATAACACAGTATTACACTGAACTGATACCATTGTCAGCTATAATATCCTTGAAGTTTAACATAGGTAGTAAATGGTCCATTTAAAGTTTTGGAATGCGGTTACTCTATTAAGTAATAGTCTTATAGCAATGATTACACTAATAGCTATTTTGCAGTGGAATGATTATATCTATAACACAACAGGTCATCGAATTCATCTTGTAAACTACTAAAAATGAAAGTTGACGTCAACTGCTTGTTCACGTCAACTGCTTGTTCCTCCATTTCCAGCAATATTTATGTTTGAAGGCGACTTCCTGTGAGGGGATCTAGGCAAGATAGTCTATGTGAAAGGCACTGTGCATGCATAGATATTTCAACGGTTGGTGCTCGATTACAACTTTCAGTCAGTTTAGTACATCTAACACCTTAGAATATCAAGCATCTCATTTGCCAGCCTTCTTCCTGGTTCTCCTCAATCCCTTCAATCCTGGTGATGTTTGTGTTGCTATGGTGGCAGATGCCACCAATCTCTTCAGTGTCTTCACCTTCTTTGAACCTTCGGAAAGGAAAAATTGAACAATATGAAAGTCTTTTCTTTTTCTTTTTTGCTTTTTCTCAGAAACCTTGAATCAAAAACAAAAATAAATCATGCATGTTTAAACTTGAAACAAAAGACTGACCAAGACTTTCGATGAACTTACACATTTATATAGAACACAGTATACAAACCACTGTCTTCAGTGTAAATAACTACATACTTTATCAACTGAGCTATACAAGTATCCGACTCCAAGCTGGTATAAGTTACTAGTTGCTAGATGTTGTCAAAGTCAGAACCCACAGGACATTACACATCCAGATTTACTTTTTCAAAAACCAGCAAAAAGTGAAAGGGAATGTATTGTATAACAGAAGTATGTGCATAAAGAGTAACTGAAATTTGACAATGAAACTGAAACAATTTTTTTCAAAAGGAAGGGACCTTTGGGTATGATTAGATTGGATCTTTCATAGCTTTGTGAATTAATCAATATGGAACTGAGAAATGATCAGGGAGTGTCAGTTAAACCTGCAATTAAACAGCATTATTTAAGTGACTGAATTTAGATTATTCACAATGTGAAATTTCAGATGGCATGCATGCAGTAGTAGGGTGCATGTAGCAGTGGCAAGCACACAGTAGCAGCATGCATGCAGTAGAAGGGTGCATGTAGCAGTTGCAAGCACACAGTAGCAGCATGCATGCAGTAATGATATGCATATATGGTACTGGCATGCACACAGTAGTAGGGTGCCAGTACCAGTGGCAAGCACACAGTAGCAGCATGCATGCAGTAGTAGGGTGCATGTAGCAGTTGCAAGCACACAGTAGCAGCATGCATGCAGTAATGATATGCATATATGGTACTGGCATGCACACAGTAGTAGGGTGCATGTAGCAGTGGCAAGCACACAGTAGCAGCATGCATGCAGTAGAAGGGTGCATGTAGCAGTTGCAAGCACACAGTAGCAGCATGCATGCAGTAATGATATGCATATATGGCACTGGCATGCACACAGTAGTAGGGTGCATGTAGCCGTGGCAAGCACACAGTAGCAGCATGCATGCAGTAGAAGGGTGCATGTAGCAGTTGCAAGCACACAGTAGCAGCATGCATGCAGTAAAGATATGCATATATGGTACTGGCATGCACACAGTAGTAGGGTGCATGTAGCAGTGGCAAGCACACAGTAGCAGCATGCATGTAGTAGTAGGGTGCATGTAGCAGTTGCAATCACACAGTAGCAGCATGCATGCAGTAATGATATGCATATATGGCACTGGCATGCACACAGTAGTAGGGTGCATGTAGCAGTGGCAAGCACACAGTAGCAGCATGCATGCAGTAGAAGGGTGCATGTAGCAGTTGCAAGCACACAGTAGCAGCATGCATGCAGTAAAGATATGCATATATGGTACTGGCATGCACACAGTAGTAGGGTGCATGTAGCAGTTGCAAGCACACAGTAGCAGCATGCATGCAGTAATGATATGCATATATGGTATTAGCATGCAAGCAGTAGTAGGGTGTATGTAGCAGTGGCAAGCACACAGTAGCAGCATGCATGCAGTAATGATATGCATATATGGTACTGGCATGCATGCAGTAGTAGGGTGCATGTAGCAGTGGCAAGCACACAGTAGCAGCATGCATGCAGTAGAAGGGTGCATGTAGCAGTTGCAAGCACACAGTAGCAGCATGCATGCAGTAATGATATGCATATATGGTATTAGCATGCAAGCAGTAGTAGTGTCACACTGCATGCAGCAGTATTGGCATTTCAAGCTCCTTCACACAATTACTCAAGTGATCACCTGGTTTTCTTTGGTTGGTCTTTTCTTTGCCACCAGCTGCTCGAGAGATTGATTTCTTCTCTGGGTTTCTACCAACAGCAGTTCTCTTAGGACTCTTCTTAGGACTCTTGACGTCAGCATTTCTCTCTGAAACTCTCTTAGATGACCTTGGTGTAGTTGATTCCTCCCTTCCCTTAACCTTTTTCCTTTGAGGGGAAGGAGATCTAGCATCTGAGGAGCTTTCTTCTGTCTGCAACTTTCTCTTGGTTCTTTTCTTTGCTGGTGTTTCTGCAGTTTCAGATGAATCTGAGTTCCTCTTGGCAGGTTTCTTGGTGTTCTTTACAGGTTTAACAGGTGACTTCCTTGGGCTCTTTCTAGGAGTATTAATGGCTTTGATGTTCTCTTTCTCTTGAGTATCAAATTGTAATTTGCCATCAAACTTTTCTCCAGAGGACACAATACCTTTTTTGAAGAGTGCTTTAATTTTTGAATAATTTGGTTTTTCTTCGTAGGCTATTTTATCCACATAGTTAAAATAGTCCCTCAGCTCAGCTGTACAAAAGAAAACAAATAAGTATCCACAACCATACCTTAAAAACATTAAAAGAGAAGAGAATAAATTACTACTTCAATTTTATTAATTACAGAGACAGATTTCTTCAACTGGACAAAGTTCTTCAGGAGACAGTACTATCAAATTAATTTCATTTGTTCGGTGTATACCTAAATCATTTGGCATTATAGTATACATGTGACTATAACAGATAGGAAGCATAACTTAAAGTATTCACTTGATGATTCATGAAATTCAAGCAGGAACTAAATAAGGGCTTGCAAACATTTTTCTGGAAAGATTAAAAGAAAAGCCTGTTGTATCCATTGGTTTCTCAACTAAAGATAAACCCTCAAACTTGTGAGGTGAACATTTCTTAGCAGTTTGGGATTTTACTTACTAGGGTATGTTTGCTCTTTGAAAGACAACTGCAAAAAGGAATTCCTGTCCTTTGAATGTCTGCAGAAGAAACAATAAAAAAAATTTAAAAAATCAAGTAAGATATATAAATGTTGAATCGGTAATATGAGGATACAAAACAATACACTGAAGGTGACTGAAACAAAGTTCTTAACTTGCAGGAGAGACATAACTTTCAGGACATATCAAAGTAAATCTCTGTCTTCCTACTGCTATAACATACAGCTAAACATGCAAAGTGGAATCGCATATTTTAAGCAGAATTTTCAATAAATTGTTTCAGAACGCACACCATTTACAGAGATGGAGGAGAAACAGTTCTGCTTCCTAAAGCAACTTTCTGAATCTGCTTGTAAATTTCTAGCAATTTTACTAAGTCTTACCAAGCATAAAATAATGATTGCCTCATCAAAGGAAGACACCCTCTTGTTGACTTTATGTAATCAACTTCATTCGTGAGTAATTAATGATTCCACCTTGAAAAGTGTAATCAACCAGACATGTTTGGATTGATCGGAAATGATGTTATGTAAATCGAAACTTCAAATCCTCAACTTTCCGTTATGGTCTGAAAAAGACGACTATAAAAGCTAATCGAGTGCATTATTTTGAAATTTAAGTTTTTCAATATTAGTGAAAGCTACATTCAAGGAGCCAGCATGTTGGCAAGGTGATATCTGCTGCCAGGCAATACACATGAGGGAGATATATTCTGGCAGCTTATTCCAGATGAGGATTAAACCTAGGCACACAATAGGCATACAATAGGCACATAATCCTTCAGCAGACAGGCTGAAAACAACAACCTGCCAATATCACAACAATATACACTTACTTGACTTTAATGGCTTGGACTTCAGTCTCCTTGGTGACCTTTGACCATGGAAGGTCACCAGACATCCACTGAACAAGGTTGTAACCCAAAATTTCAAAATCATGTCTCCTAGCAGATGCTGTCAACAGATAAAAACAGATGCAAATAATACAGCTCTTCCTATCATAGAAGAGGAAAAGGAATGCTTAAAGCAGTAAATATGTACATTGGTAGTGGAAGGTATAGCAGGCCAATGAGCCAACTGAATGAGTAAGCAGTAATATATTAGAGAAGTGGTCAATGGTGCCTTATTCTTCAGTATTACACAGAGAGGTCAGATTCTGGAGGCAATGAAAGCAAGGGTTTGTTGAAGTAGTACTAAGACAACAATGCAGTTTTCTTTTCAAAAGTAACCTGTTTTGACACTTTAAAATGCAAATTTCTAGGAGTTTGTTGTCTATGGTGTGCCTAGCATGCAAATGCAATAATCCCTGAAAATCGACACATACCACAAATTTCCCACAAATGGCACTTTCTCGTGTTCTGATTGATTCATTTAGATACTGTAGAAGAGTTCTGATTGGAAGAAATCAAATTAAGTTGGCTTCTGTCAGTTTCTTGTAATCTCAATGAAGAAATTTGGCATTTGTCAGTGTTTAACATTCTTGATTGGCAGAAACTCTCATATGTGAGATTAATGGGCAAATGTCAAATTAATTTGTCATCTCAAAGTTTTTCACACTCTCCAGAACATAATTATGTCTTGGTCTCCAAGAATCTGTTTATTCTGTTACCCTTTTGCCAAGGAAAGATACCAAGTCTGTGAACCTTTGTCAGTTCACATCATTGTTCCATGCATTCTACCAAATCACACTGGTAATTAACAAAGTTGTGGGAGACACCAGGATTACTTATTAAACAAGACCCCACAGTCAGCTCTCTTGTATACTCACAGATGCCTTCATGTGCTCCAATGCTTGTGTACTCCAGGGTACCTTCATGGGCCTTCCTTGGATCTGGTTTGTATTCTCTGTGGACATCACCAGGCATATACTTGGATGCCAGCCCAAAGTCAACAAGGAAAACCTGAAATACAATGATAGCATTAACATACTGTTCAAAGCACAGACAGAAATGTAAGGTGAGTATCCTCACTGGAGTGGCATGTACAAAACCAGAATTCTGTTCTGTTCCTTCAAAGTGGCACGTATTATGGCTTACCTGATCTTTAGCCTTAGGTTCAAACCCAAGAAGAATGTTGGATCCTTTGATGTCAGCGTGGACATAGCCCTGATCATGGACGTACTCTAACGCATCGACCTGAACAAAATAAAACCAGACAGTGTATTGATAACATAACTGCATTTTCAGTGAGCTGCTAGTTGGCCTAGCCTTGTTAATATTTGTACATAAGTTAAATATTCTTCAATGTATCTAAAACTTAAGAATCAATTTACATTTAAGCTGCTTCTAAGTGATGTGAGTTACCAGCCAATGTTTACAAATACAGGTATTTGTATAAACCAAAGAAGTGCAGGGTTCTGCCCAGGGTGGATTGAGTGCCGGCAGGACTATCTAAGAGGTTGGCGCGGAGCGTACAAGAAAATTTTGGGTTTTGGAAACCCCCCAGATGGCCGGAAACGGCCCTTCCCGAGTATTCTGAGCCACATATAGACAGCTTTGAAATGAGATCTGATGTCTGGAATTTTTCATAATAAATGAAAAAAGTTAGGACAAATATCTGGAGCACCAGAGTACAGACCAGCCGGTGGTGCCTATTAAGTATACTAAAAAGCAATAGCAATGCACCGTGCACGTGGCTGACTAGTTTGCGTAGCCGTCACGTATAGTCACTACGAGGCGGAGTGCGCTGGTCGTGCCTAATGCAATATGATGTAAATTCACCCGCTACGAAGGTTAACGGCCGTATGTGTACTAGCTAGCTGGATAGTGCCTGTGTCTCGCGCAATAAAAATAGATATAAATGAAACTATCAAAAGTACGATCGGGAGTTGGAAACGGAAAACAGTCATTGGTCTGGAATGCGGAACTCTGGTAATTTTTACTAAGTATGACACTGTGATGTGTTGGATATTTTGAAGTTTGAACAGTTATGAACTGGATTTCCCCTAGTCTCAAACAGATTGTTTCTGTACGTTCGACCCTCCGGCTATGGAGCTGTTTTTTGGAGTTCCTATCGAAAATAAGTGC
>JAIPMN010028233.1:2602-13111 GCA_020650975.1 Apostichopus californicus
TTACCAGAGGATACAGTTATTACATGTAGTGTACCAAGAACTTACCAGAGGATACAGTTATTACATGTAGTGTTACAAGAACTTACCAGAGGATACAGTTATTACATGTAGTGTAACAATAACTTACCAGAGGATACAGTTATTACATGTAGTGTTACAAGAACTTACCAGAGGATACAGTTATTACATGTGGTGTAACAAGAACTTACCAGAGGATACAGTTATTACATGTAGTGTTACAAGAACTTACCAGAGGATACAGTTATTACATGTAGTGTTACAAGAACTTACCAGAGGATACAGTTATTACATGTAGTGTACCAAGAACTTACCAGAGGATACAGTTATTACATGTAGTGTTACAAGAACTTACCAGAGGATACAGTTATTACATGTAGTGTAACAATAACTTACTAGAGGATACAGTTATTACATGTGGTGTTACAAGAACTTACCAGAGGATACAGTTATTAAATGTAGTGTACCAAGAACTTACCAGAGGATACAGTTATTACATGTAGTGTTACAAGAACTTACCAGAGGATACAGTTATTACATGTAGTGTTACAAGAACTTACCAGAGGATACAGTTATTACATGTAGTGTAACAAGAACTTACCAGAGGATACAGTTATTACATGTGGTGTAACAAGAACTTACCAGAGGATACAGTTATTACATGTGGTGTACTCAATTTAGGTGTAGTTCTTTCTTGCTGCTGTGTGCTTTGAGATGTCAGTTGAGCAGATTGAGATGGGGAAGGAGAAGAAATTATTGCGCTGGTTGCTAATGGTGACGTTTTCCAGGTATCAGTTGAGGTTGGTAGTCTGGGGGTTGTACCAGGAACTGAGTTTGAAAAGAATCAAAATGTTAGAAATTAATGTGGTACACATTGAAAGGCTTACACAGAAAATCAATTCTTAAGAAAAGCCTCTAAAATATGCCATCCGTGACCTTGGTAATAGGGCAACAGATATTTCTATATTACATTACACTTGATATTTGTATTTCATTCAATAACTTACTTTTCAATGTTTTGCAGATGTATCCTTCCGTTTTAATACAGTTTTCAACAGACCACTGTCCATATGTTGACCAGTACAGTCCACAATCTTTACCTTCCAAACCACTGACTGGTTCCCTGTTACCCCAATAATCAAACTCTACTGGAGTGAAGTCCGTCCAAGAGAAGCCATCTAAACAAGAAATCAGGGTAAAAAGATAAAGTTAAAGGTTACATAATTAAAATAAATCTCCAAAGAAAGATTTTCTGCTATAACAGGTCATATAACCTGTATGAACGGTCTCACCTCAAAACATTGATATGACCACCTTATAGGGATGTGTATCAACCTTACCCTAGTGGAAGTGACTGGTCTCATAGCTGATATGATTAATCTCATCTTGACAGCATTTACCCCAGTTAGAGGGATTTGTAACTGCTGTGAGATATCCTTACTATAATGAGAATACAACTCTACATAGAGAGGAACAAAATGAGAACAAGTCTTACCTTCATCGTTCCTATAGAGTCCAAACCAAAAGAAGTCTTCTCCCGTTAGCTGTGTCTCAACTAACAACTCCACAAATTCATTCTCATCTTTAGAGTGTATGCTTACAAGTTCTGCACCTAGTATCTGACATTGGTCACTGGCTTCCTGCCAAGTAAAGCCCCCACCATCACCAGACACTGGCAGGTAACAATAGCTACCGTAACCTGACCATCCACTGCTGCAGTATCCTGATACTTCAGGAGGACTTGTTGGTTTTGAATCTGTAAAATAAAAAACCACATACACACTTATCAAAAGTCTCTTTAAAGGAAAAAGAACAGCATGTATAGTCACCTGAAACTTGAGGTACTTTTGAAATCTTTACAGAAGTTATATTTGTACCAGGTTTATGAGAACTCATCTGACTAGGAGAGAACAGATTTGGATTAAACAGTCTCTCTATCATACCTGTTGCCATACAGATCAGTCTTCTATGTTATATCGCCCTGTGTTGTAACTTTATAGGCTATGAGTGCATCTTGTGCTTTTATACTAGCCTAGCTTAGAAGCTGTTTGTCATGTGATGGTGTAGCACTAGTATACCAATTCATAATCACCTTCTTCAGTTCTATTAAAAGATATGCAAATTAGATACTAAACTACTCTGATTGGTGGAAATCAACATGTGACAGAAACCATCACAGTGATGTGTTCAGTCTCATTCTATAGATCAGGTTGCTTAGAGCTATATGCCTCCGTTCTTTAATATATATTTGGAAATCAAATCCGAATTGAAACTCATTCGTTCATGAATTGTTTTCTCATCTTGTTGTTGTTGCTTGCCAAGCCACAAACATTATGCTTTTCTCATGGACTGGAGTTGGAGCCACTAAACACTGTTCACACATATAACACAGGTGAACCGGGAAATCATGTCACAAGTGTAACCATTCAACTACAGCATACAGAAATTGAATAACATCAAGCAAGAGATCATACTTTCTGTGACATTAATGAACAACTCTCTACTTGAAGGAAAAATAGACTTTTATGAAAATTGTCAATGTTCCAGCCACCATCTTCAACAATCGACAATTTCACTCACCAAATGTAAATTTACAAATTGGAAGCTTTGCTTCAGTACAGACTGTGTCATTCCAGCTGCCATCCGACATTATTGCGACACATCCCTCCTGCACACCCCGACTGGGCTCATTGTGTCCCCAATTGGTATACCAAACAGGCCAGTCATCAACCCACTTGTAAATACCATTGTTCTGCAAAAAAAAGTAATAATAATAACTTACATAACAAAAATTGTCAGAAATGCCAATAATGAATTGAACTTTATTAAATTCATGCATTTACACTTGATGATCTAGTTCATGTCAGTTCATGGTTTAAAATGTCTTTCACCGTACAACTCTGGATACATCAATCCAGAATTCAAACAGAATACTTTGTATCTGAGTGTTTTTGCTTTAATTACATTCTGAGAAAGGTTACACTGCTAACCAACTACAATACTCTCAATAATTGGAGTATTGTTTCATTAATGATATTCACTTCTCTTCCCTTCAATAGAGTGAATATTCTTCATCATATTTTATTTTAAGAAAACTAACCTCTGCATCAGTCAAACCAATCCAAGCACTATCTAAACCTTTGTGAAATATCATATTCTCAAGGAAGGCTTCTTCGTAACCATCTACGACAGTCGCCAAGTTAGATACCAGGTCCTTACAGAGTGTGACAGCCGAATTAAAATCTACTGGATTTGGATCAATGTAAAAACAGGATTCCCGGTACGGTTGAAAGTTGGGCCTCTCACATATGGAGATGACTGGTCCCTCAGTATGGAAGTATGATACATCTAGGAAAGGAAATATAAGAAATGAAAACAGAATTGATCAACAGTTTGTGAGGACACTAGGCTGCAAATCAAGGTAAATTACATTAAAACTGAAGGGGATGCTTGATGAAATATCCTGACATTAGTAGCAAGGTTAAATGGATAGTGGAAGCATGTTTAAGCATGTCCAGCATGTATGTGCATGATAATGAACATCTTGTCTGAAGAGTAGTAGAAAATAGTGCATCACACTGTGGTTACTTGACTGTACCTGTTGGTTTCTGACATGCAGTTGAATGAATATATGATATCCACAATAGTGCAGCACACTCTGTGGTTACTTGACTGTACCTGTTGGTTTCTGACATGCAGTAGAATGTATATATGATATCCACAATAGTGCAGCACACTCTGTGGTTACTTGACTTTACCTGTTGGTTTCTGACATGCAGTAGAATGTATATATGATATCCACAATAGTGCACCACACTCTGTGGTTACTTGACTGTACCTGTTGGTTTCTGACATGCAGTAGAATGTATATATGATATCCACAATAGTGCAGCACACTCTGTGGTTACTTGACTTTACCTGTTGGTTTCTGACATGCAGTAGAATGTATATATGATATCCACAATAGTGCAGCACACTCTGTGGTTACTTGACTGTACCTGTTGGTTTTCTGACATGCAGTTGAATGTATATATGATATCCACAATAGTGCACCACACTCTGTGGTTACTTGACTGTACCTGTTGGTTTCTGACATGCAGTTGAATGTATATATGATATCCACAATAGTGCACTACACTCTTAGGTTACTTGACTGTACCTGTTGGTTTCTGACATGCAGTTGAATGTATATATGATATCCACAATAGTGCAGCACACTCTGTGGTTACTTGACTGTACCTGTTGGTTTTCTGACATGCAGTTGAATGTATATATGATATCCGTAATAGTGCACCACACTCTGTGGTTACTTGACTGTACCTGTTGGTTTCTGACATGCAGTAGAATGTATATATGATATCCGTAATAGTGCACCACACTCTGTGGTTACTTGACTGTACCTGTAGGTTTCTGACATGCAGTTGAATGTATATATGATATCCACAATAGTGCAGCACACTCTGTGGTTACTTGACTGTACCTGTTGGTTTTCTGACATGCAGTTGAATGTATATATGATATCCGTAATAGTGCACCACACTCTGTGGTTACTTGACTGTACCTGTAGGTTTCTGACATGCAGTTGATGTATATATGATATCCACAATAGTGCAGCACACTCTGTGGTTACTTGACTTTACCTGTTGGATTCTGACATGCAGTTGAATATGATATCCACAATAGTGCACCACACTCTGTGGTTATATGACTGTACCTGTTGGTTTCTGACATGCATAGCCTCCAAGATAGTCACAATCATCATCATTCCAACGACCAGCCTCATCAACGTTGTTAAGAAGCTCGACACACCGCTACAGAGAAAGAAAAAGAAAGAAACTCTGATGACATTTAAGGCAAATTAAGTTGCCATTAGCTGTAACTTTAATTTGCTTTGGAACTTTACTTTTGAAACAAGGTTTTTTCCCCCTCCACAAACCCCCACCCTCTTTAGAGGGGAAAAAGTCCATTCATAGAAATGTAGATCCATCTAACATCTCTCTTTCCTTGTAGAGTAACATCTCCCTTTCCTTTGTAAAGTAGCATCTCACTACCATTTAAACTTACTTTATTTTGTGTTTCGCCATCAGGTTGGTCTCGAGCCCATTTAACATAATCAACAGGACTGCCGTCTTCCCACTGAAATGGTCCTCCATTATCCGAGAACATACCGACCCAGACATTAGCTGTCCCGGCCAACAGAAGCTCTGCCACCAATAAAGCTGTGAGGAGAATGTATTAAGTTTACCTCAGCTGGAACCAGCCTATTACGATCTACAATCATAATATGGATCAGGAATGGAATGGCCTACCATATAATGGCTTGGAACCCAATGGGCCACTGGCATAGACGTGCCATTCATAATTTGTACTAAAGATTCGTCCAATGCCCAAATGTAACAGTGTTTTCAAAGCCCCAGTCCCGTAGGTCCAATCCCTGAGCCAGTAGCAATAAAGCCCCAATTGGCCCATGATTACAACTGAACATGTTGCACTTGAAGTTGTAGGTGAGACAAATGTGACATTTACCTATACTCTCAGTACTGTGGCATTCACAATGAAACTTTTACTTTATGAATTATAGCAGAAAAATACTTTTTTTTGGTGATGTGAACTCAGCTTTGAAGTCAAGGATATTCTCTTCACAAGTTGTTTCTTTCAGGTATTTGCAACAATTTTTAAAAAGTGATCTTAGCCAGCACTAGGTCACACACATCGCCAGTCAAACTGGTAAATACCTCTATCTAGGCAAGCATAGGTTTCTATTTCTATAAGTTTGTTCAAGCTTTCAGTTTGTTATTATTGTACTCAGTTGATCCCACATCCAAGTATGAGATATTGTACTAAGTTGATCCCACATCCAAGTATGAGTTATTGTACTAAGTTGATCCCACATCCAAGTATGAGATATTGTACTAAGTTGATCCCACATCCAAGTATGAGATATTGTACTAAGTTGATCCTACATACCAAGTATCAGTTATTGTACTAAGTTGATCCCACATACCAAGTATGCATTATTGTACTAAGTTGGTCCTACATACCAAGTATGAGTTATTGTACTAAGTTGATCCCACAAACCAAGTATGAGTTATTGTACTATTAAAGTTGATCCTACATACAAAGTATCAGTTATTGTACTAAGTTGATCCTACATACCAAGTATGAGTTATTGTACTAAGTTGATCCTACATACCAAGTCCGAGTTATATATTGCACTATTAAAGTTGATCCTTTTGACTTCATTTTGACACAGTTAGTTGAATTATATTTCGTTTTGCTGATGTGATATTGCAAAATGATGACTAAAATGAAGAAAATATTACTCACATTGTTCTGCTTGAGTGTGAATACTTGCTAGCTGGGCATCCATATCTTTACAACTTTGGTTAGCATCAACCCAACTCTTTCTGTTCGCTTCAGAGTACCCAAAGACTTCAAAGCAGGAGTCCCCTACTTGTATCCATGGTGATGGACAAAAAGACCCTACCGGTGGAGAAACCTTCCCTTGTGTCTGGGTTGTAAGTGTTGTTGCTGATGTGGTTGTGTCTAGGGCTTGTACTTTACATATATACGAGAAGATAGATGCACAATCTTCTCTAAACCACAGAGTAGCTGAAAACAGGGACAGTTATTTGAATGAAAATAGTTTCCCAGCTTCCAGAAAGCAGACCGTCATTGTCATGGTTACCATGATACTTCTAGCACCTTCTTTCCTCTCTGTGCTTTCACAACTAACATTTCAAACGGCAATAAAATTATATGAAACTGATCCAACTTACATCAAATTGATCCAAACCATAGATATCACTTATCACAAGAGATTTTACACTGCACAAAAGCAGTGTTATACATTAATGCTGGTACCATATTTGGAAACCCCCTGAAAGACAAAATATGCTCCCCTTGTTGTTGCCCCAATCAGCGACAAAAAACTTTGTTACTTCATTTTATAACAGACTGCACTCGTGAGAATGCCATGTGATGAAGATTTGGGACAACTCTTCCATTCCCAAATCATAAAGCCGCCCCCCCCCTTGGCTCCTCCTCTCCCAATCCACAATTTAAAATACATTTGATTGTCACTGATTCCAAATGATAGCTTAACCTAAAGTAAATATACTTGTTTATTTGAATGTGAAGCTGTTGACATGATACAGTCTTGGACTATCTGACCACCCATAATAATCAGCCCACCCCTAATAATCAGCCCTGGTATGTGGAATCTATTTATCGTACAGACTTTAAATGGTAAATTATGCATCTTCTTACTTGTTCCATTTTGCTTAAGGTAAACACATGTGTTGTTTGCATTGCCATCAGCTGGAGCAAAGTTCACAAAATCTGCTGTACTGCCATCACTCCAACTGCAAAGTAAATGTTTCAACCATTTTAGAAGCTTGGAAATTTGTCTACAAGATATATGTCTCAGGAGTAACAAAATCATTGAAAAGAGCTGAACTTTAATCATTCAATTAATGAAGGAAACTTGATGTTAACATGGAAATATGAAACACTTCCATGTCTACTTGGTAACTAAAGGCTTACCCTGTTTACAAGGTTTCCAGACTTTGACCTATGTTGACATTTGACCTCAGCCAATTTACGAGGCATTTATACTCACCAAGGTGTTCATACAATCCTACAGATTCCAAATTCCCAGTTGGGACAATTTATGCTATTGCACTTCAAAGCACTCGTATTGACAGTATGAATATCATATTTCTATCAGATTACGGTTACATAGGAACTGGTCATACTGTCAGTACCATTGCTTAGAAGCATGATATCAGAGACAGCATAGAGTGGTATTAGCATTAGGAAATTACCCTGACTGGCTGATTCCACATAATCAGTTATGCATATTCATAAGTTTGAATTAAGATGTGTATAACATAGCTTACATGAATACCCCCGCCTCAATTTTGTCGGACAGACCAATCCAAAACTGTTCATCTTCCTGATCAGGGGTGAGCTGTTGGAAAGAGCAAACATAAGTCATTGTAAAAGGTGAAACCTAAACTAGGAAGACAGCAGTCTAAGCAATTCCTTGCTATGTTTTCCCTGAGCACATTCAATATATTAGCACAGCACACAAAATTTTAAAACTTTGTCACTGTTGACAACAATGTGGACAACAGATCAAATATACAGTTAGTCAAGCTTTACATTTGCGTTTTCAAAATTTGTCAGACCTCAAATGACCTCTGACCTACACAAAACAATAGGTTGTTGTAGAAACAATGGAGAATGAATGTACAAAGTGGAAGTGGGTACAACAATAGGCTAGCAATTCATGAAAGTAACAAAGCTTGAACAAATCTTCTCAATTACTATGCACACAGTATTTCTTTATGCTTGGTAGCATAATTGGAAATATATTTTATCATCACATCAGATGATAATCTTAGTACAGCTTCCCTACTGTTTTAACCATTAAGCACAAAATATGGTGCTTGGTAAAAAAAATCAGTGCTTTGATACTCAATAGTAGTATATTTAAATGAATGTCCAGAGCCGTTTCATTAATGACAGATTCCAAAAAACAAAGCAATACTTCACCAAAGCATATATAAATCTGATTTACAGATTGAGAGAAAATGACATTTGAAATTGACCACAAGCATCCAAATTTATTCACTCTATGTCTATATCTGTTCTAGGTGGACCACGGACCCCACACAGACACTGTAAAGATGCCTTTTACCAAAAGTATAGGGGCTGGAATAAAGACTTCAAAACATCCCATTTCACTTCTTTCCAAAGTTCTTACACTGAATACCTTGTCGTGATTTGATTTCACCTTCATGCCAAAGGTTTACTTAGGCAAAGACTAGAAGTAAATAACTATAAAGGTGAGAAAGCCTCTCAATTCTATTGATTACTTACTGGCCTTTACAGCAGCTTGGATAATTCTCTTTATTTAGTTAATTATTAATTCCCTTGATTTCTCTGACACTTCATTGTAAATAACAATACATATTTAGTGACACTGCATTGATGTAATATGTTCTGATATATTCTTACACTGTAGTGGGTAGGCAGGGGAGTTTTTATTCAAGACCTGGTAATAGAGGCTGTAGAAACAATTTCAGATGTCTGCATAGAACAAGTTGAGACGTCACAATCACGTTCCTACTTTTAAGGCCACAAACCCTGATTTATGTAATCTTGGACCTATCCCTGCCCATGTCATATGTCCACTTCAATCATAAGCAGGTCATGGAATAATTAGTGCCCACTCTGGTGTGGTTTGACTCTATATCTGTTCAGAATAACCTCATACATGGCAGTTTCGGATGTAATGAATAGGGTCTGTTTAAGGGTGTTTTACAGTAGAAAAAGTTGACTATTATTCCTGTCAAACTGAAGAGCAACCAAAATCATCTACGACCATTCCTTCGTCACCCCCATCAAATTGGCTAACACTTCAATAAACAGAAGAACCAATGATGTATATGAATGTACATTACCACGGTAGAGATCAAAAACTCTTCTTCAGCTTGGCTGTGTGACCAGTAAAGATGGCCATTGTTGTTCACACAGGAATTTTCACCTTCTTGCCATGTTGAAGCGACTGAGAAAGTTGAGTAGCAGTATCCTGCATACTTTGACCATGTACCCTCTGGACAGCCTGGAGAGAAGAAACAACAATGTTTAGTCTTCTTGTAGGATAAGATCAAATGTCTTGGCTTTATTCTGAGGAACTGAACAATCTGCATCTGAGTTTTACATAATTTGACAGTTAACATAAAACACAACTTGTACTGTACTGACTTCTGTTTATGGTTGAAGGACTATACATACTTGCACATGCAAGTACAATGTTCAAACAGTCAGTCATTTACATATCGTGTACATTTATTAGTATTGACATCATGAAATATGTACCTAGGCTATAACCTTTATGGATTCCTCACATGCTTTTATATATGGTTCATTACTTGCAGCCATACCATCTTATTTCTTATTGAATCATCACTGTGTCTTCCATGTTGAAGTCATGCCAGGGGCCACCCTAGAAATAAGTCCTGTGTTTATTAGAACCAAATTGTGCCATCCAGCCCTTATTGGTGCTACCTAATTGACATAGTCATAATATATTCAATTACAGCCTAAAGCCATGGAGGAGGTACTGTATCCTTACCAGGGTCAGCACTGTAGATTTCAGGTAAGTAACCTGTGAAAGATAAAAGAAAAATACTGTAAGTTTGAAGAGAAATAACATTAGTTCACATTACAGGTACTTAACATCAGTTACAAAAGCCTTTTGTCTTACATTAATGTTGCATTATAAAAATGATGCTGATATTGTGCAAACAGCCTTCTTGTAGGTGATATTGCTGAAAGGGTACTACTTGTGCTTTGAATTGGGCCTAATTTTAAAGGTAGTGGCTATTGACCCGGCCGCCGGGCCTCTAAGCCCCGCTCGCTATTCACCCGGCTGTAGATGGTACCATGGAAGTTGTGCACAGTCCTGGATCTCATATAAAT
>JAIPMN010028248.1:0-10898 GCA_020650975.1 Apostichopus californicus
ATGCCACTGACTTTCACAGTTCAAGTTTAATTGTTTCACACACATAATACTATTAGTTTCAGAATAACATATGATGGAAAAATGGAACTACTTTGATGTATTCCAAGAAAAGGAGAATTGACTATCTACATACTTGAGTGAAATAGAAACTATATACTTTATCATACAGTAAGATGCAAGACTTTGAAAAAACATGTATGTCATGCCTAACCTTTAACCCCATCTTGCTTATTTATAGTGCTGTAGCAAGATCGCTCACATTTGAGGTTGCCTACAGTATGTTGCTACTTTTCAATGATGTATGATATGCATTTCAATTGAGAAAAGTTTTATGATTCTTAGAAACTAGTTAACTAGCCATATAGTTAACAAAATATAGTTGTCGATAAAACTGTAAACAATGTTGGTTCAGGAATCCCTCCCTCCCCCCCCCCCCCAAATCCATCTCTCACTGTGCAGAACTGAATACAAGTGACTGACAGAAATCTTCAGGATTTTAATGAGAATCAAGAACATAGCTCTATTTATATAGGATCTTGATAGGAACAGCACTGCCAGTGTCAGGAAAGATTGTCATCTAAATTTAGAAATCATGTAAAGATACATACTGTTCATACATGTGCAAAACCACAACACTGCAAAATCATACCTTTCTTGCTAGGTAGCTGTAGATTGCTGTCATGATAGTAAATATCATCTGTTTTTGTTATCCATTCAGAAGAAACTGACATGCCAGTCAGTTGGGATCAAACCTCTTCATTTTGAGACTGTTCTTCCTCTTTGATTGTCGATGGCCATCCACCGATATTTGGGTAGAAATTCCATCCACTCCTAAGTGCATGTCAAACCTGGCTTTACGTGCATTAGGCTGAACGTATGGTGCACATACCTATGTTTAGATTTTAAGGGTTAACTTCTGGTCTGATATAACTGAATTACTCATTGGATAACCAAAAATCTTGAAAAGAAGAAGAAAAAGAAAAAAAAATTAAAGAAAAGAACTTGGCAAAGTTACTTACAGTGAATTGCATAATCATGATACTTTCAATTAGTGATGGGAACGGTTCAAACATTTGCTCCCGGGTACCCATTTGCTAATTTCGGTCGACCACTTGGGTACCCGATCATTATGCATGCAACCTAAAACCCATTGCAGCTTAGATACTTAAACCCTTATTGTTAGATGGTTATGACCGATGTGTAATTATGAACCAATCACATGTCGCTTGATTCTGTTCAAATTTTTGTGGGACTGTACCTCTAAATCCGACATGGAATTGTTAAACTTATGTGCCGCTCAAAGGTCAAGTCTTGTGGCATTGAAAGTGTGGAAGTACGCAATTGAAAAACTTAACAGTGCATCAAATAACAAACTTCCACTCACAGGTTTTCACATCATTAAAACTACGGTTATTTACTCAACAGACTGGTAGTGAATCCATACCGTGACTCATATTTCTAGCAAAGTTAAATTTCAGGGATTTGCTCATGGCGGGTGGCGGCGGTTATGCCCTGGCAGTTCTGAATGCCGCCCAGTACAAACAGTGTTATAACATTCCCGCACGGCACTATTTTTGATGATTAATGTAACAACTTTTATCGTGATCAATATATGGGTGACTTACTTGGCACATAAGTTAGCTCCAGAATAGGCAAAAAGATAGTACCATTTGCCATCCAAGCATACTTGCAAAAATTTCCAAAGGGGAGGGGAACACCCATCCCTCCCCTCAGGACGTGGATCACACTACTACACAAATACGCCCCGGCACTCAAATATTCCTGAAGACATCCCTGAAATTTGTTACTGTTATCGCGGCATTTTAGGACACAATGCAATGTTCTCATGCGTAGAGCTTTGTACCCGTACCAAGGTCAAATCAACTTGTACTCATATTCATACCGATGTACTCGTGCTACAGTCTGGTACTCCGTACAGTATATGTACTTATTGATCACAGACTTGCTAACATGTGGAATGTGCACTTCATTCATCACCCGAGCAAGTGAGCAAAGTTTCATGAACTCGAGGTGTTGGATGTGAACCATATATCAGTGGGACAAAGTAATTAATTAGTCCGTATCCTGTACTGCTCAGCCTGACTTCCCTGTTTTGGTAGGTTGCCTGAATATTATCCTGCCCTTCATCATCGGGCTTTAATGTCAGCTTGTGTTTGCGGTACTCTCTGGAGTATGTTCTCGGTAACGGTGATTAGAGAACCCCGCTGAGCTCTCGGGCTTTCTACGGGACTCTGTAATGTGATGAAAAGCATCGTAGAGAGATCGTTATTTCTATGCAAAAGAGGACGCATTTGTCCTGACGTACATAGGCGATTGAGTGTAGAGTTCAATGACAACTGAATGTATGGAGAAGACCAATTGATGCTAAGAATAGCTAACAAACTCACAAATTACTCACAACAATGAAAGAGAGTTCAAATTGTAGAGAGTTTTAGAGTAGTCTTCCACCATTTAGTTTTCATCAATTAGTATATGACTATAACTACACATTTTGGTAAATTTTACAAGTTGTTTTCTTCATTATTAGTGATCTTGGTCGTAAAATAATTGCATTTGAAGGGTGAATTCTTTCAATTAAGTTTGACCTTCTTGTGGGAAGTAAACAAAGCTATCACGGTACTATGAGACAGTACTTACTTAAATAATTGTCAAAGCAATTTGTTATAAAAAAAAAATAATAAAAGAAGAAACCAAAAAGGCCATAAAAAAAGAAGAAAGAGGAATTGTTCATTTCATGTCAGTGTTTTGTCTCTGTAGTCGCATCATTGAAGTTTACAATAAGATATTGATAATGCCTCATTTTTTTTACGTGATACAATATTACCTTATTTCTAGTATATCATTGTTTTATCCCTATAGATCCTAATTTGGCAACAGGTACAGTTCATACACTGGGCACTAGGTAACAGTCATGTAAAGGTTTTAAATTACCATCTGGATATCATGATTTGCTGGTAGGGAAACTTGTAACTTGTTGGTATCAACAGAGTCCCTTTAAATCTTCATTTTGTCAAGTATATTGTACTGTTCATACAGATGATATTGTGCAGTCACCATCATACTTCTTAGCCCTTTGGTTTGAGTTTGCCATCATCTAGTGCTGGGGTTGGCAGTCTACGGCCCGCGGGCTACATGCGGCCGGCCAGTGATTATTTTGCGGCCTGTGAGATGTCTCAAGAAAAAGAAAAAAATCAATATATTTTACATCATCACAAAAAACGAGCTACTGTAGGCCTATTTTCCCCATTAATTATCATCTGTACTGTATTGACATTCTGTTTTTGTGAATACAGATTAAGTACACACACCTATTGCTTGAAAGTCCTCGGAATCAAAGGTTGAAATCAACAGCAGGTCGTTGGTTAGGTGCGGCCCAGTCAATTTTTCACTCCTTATATCTGGCCCATTCATTCAAAAAGGTTGCCCACCCCTGATCTAGTGGTATCACACTCGACTGTCAACTTTAGGAAACATTTAAGATGTATTGAAAGAAAGCAATCACGTGCGTACCTTGGGGTATCAAACTCACAGACCAGGAAGGATCAGTGAAAATAAGGCATAAACTACACAATGGCTTTCAATTATAGAAAAAGAAAAAAATACAACTTTGTGTTTAATTTGCTTTCAATAAAAAGTTTCTACATTTGATTGAAAGGTTTGTAACTATCTCAAGTTGTTTGGTAGTCTTAGTCAAGTCATATGTAATAATCTTTTTCTCGCGTGCAAACTGAACATGCCTCAGAGTTCGTTTTCTGCCTACCACGAATGTGCTTGTCCACTGTATTTTACATGCCCGAGGTTCTGTCCGATACATGCCACTTGGACATTTCTCCAAAGAGGGGTGTGAACTTATAAATGCAAACCACAAAATCTTTATGCATATTATTATAATGAAATTGCTTGTCATGTGAGATCATGTTCCTTCTACAGCAATTAGCGACCGTCTCGCATTTTACAAACCAATCTAAGGCCAATCTGAGGTGATTGTTCACTGTGGGAGGCAGGGCTTGAATAAACATTTTGGGGGAAGTGGGCCCAATTGGCAAACCTGATTGGCTTCTTCGCTTTTCCGAAGCAAATCTGCCAAAATGAAAGGAAAACATACGATAGCTCTTGAGAAATGTGCAATACCCTAGTATCAATCGAAAGCGATGCTGGGGGCGTTCTCTGGGCAGTACAGCAAATAGAAAAGTGGGAAATAGCTTTGTGGCAAAGAAAGGTACACTAGGCTGTTCATACTAGCGTCTTAACAAGACTAGTTGTTTGGTGTTTTCATGTCTATGCTTTATCTTGGCAGACTTTATGAATCAAAACTACTGTACAGTTATAAAATTTTGCATAGACTTCGAATGTGTGACATGATTAATACACTTGGCTTAGGCCTTGAGTACAGCATTTCTGTATGCTGTCGTGTTGGACAAATCTAACTGTAATAGTAATTACCCAGTTTGCGACCTGTGCAATAGTCATTGCAGACATTCCAATCCGCGGTCCCCCTCACAATTTTGCAAGGTCGGTTAGAGTGACTCCATCGTTTTCCCTTTCGGGAAACCAACATTTAATGACAGTTTCACAGTAAACGTATTATTTTAATACGTACTCAAGTTATGCATTATACATATACAGTATACTATATAGGCCTACAAAGTGTAGCCTATGTGTGTATACTTGTGCACTGTTTATATCTAATTATTTTTTAACATTGCATATTTTCTGGTTTAGTGAAAATATAATACAAAAATTTCATCCTAACAATACACTGCTGATATTGTAGCTCACTCATGAGAGTGGAATGTGTTTATAAAGCCAAAAACATGTCGGGTAAGGCCCAAAGAAAAATCACAGAAACCATAAATATTGTGTAAATTAATCAAAATATAATTTCATTAAATTTTCAAACTACAGCCTTAAGTAACCAGACTGGTTGGTAAATGTAATCTTTAATTTATGTACCTATCACACCCCCAAAATTGTAGGCCTAGGCTTGGTTTAAGTTATATTGTGCGTATTGATTACGAGTTCTCACTTCTGTAGATGAAGCCATGCTGGTTAATATGTAGCCTTGCAACGTAAGTTATTAAGTACAGCTTAGGCCCCCCCCCCCTGTTACACTGTGGTGTTTTAAACACAAAGTAAAGCTTGGTAATTAAAAGTTGTCATGACGAAATGGGTACAGCCTTGATGTAAGGGGGACTACGACTTCTGAGAGTGGATCAAATTGTTCTCGTAGTACCCAGGCTCTTCTTCTTTGGAGGCTTTCTTGTATTAATGATATGTCCACAAACATTAGACATATTACCTACTTGCTTTGAATTTACTCAAAATTATACACACATACAGACTTATAGGCCTACAATGTACATAGCCTATGTGTGTAATCTTGTGCATTGTGTATGGCATTTAGATTGTACAAAACTAAAGATATGACCATGGCATTCATTTACACTGTTGATTACTCCTTAGTTAAACATATCACTACAAGGTCTGTTACATAAAGAATAGGGGCAATTTACTCATTTAGCAAACTAGGGTAGAAAATTAAATTATCTCCTTTTTTTGTGGCAGAATGCAGCTTTTATTTTTACATAATTTACACAGTCTGAACCAAGGATAATGACTAAAATATCTGAAAAATGCTTTCTTTAATTTTATGCTCATATGATTTCATTTCCTGAATCGCTTTGCACATTTATCGCCTGTTTCTCGTTTGAAGTTTTTACTCTTGGTTTGGCGCCTATCGGATTATGAAACTTGTCCTTACTATAATATGACTCAGGTATTTAACTTATTGCCATGGTTACAACAATAACTTAAGAGGTTAACCTTTCATCAGAGACATTCACCAATCTGTGAACTTGTTTTAATTGAGTTTTCATAGTATAGAATTGCACTAGTGTAAAATTTATGACCGATTCTGCAAAGACCATTTAAAAAATAGTTCTATTATTGCAGTGTGCTAAAGAGTACATGTACTGTAGCTATTAAAGTGTTGAGGACGAGACACATCAAACTCAGCATGTAGTCCCATACCCTCACTTACAGCAACTTAAAGCAGCTTGTTGCCTTTTAGTTTCCAGAAAGGGAATACTATGGAATTACTCTTACCGACCTTGAAAAATTGTGGGGGGACAATGGATTGCAATCGCAAAGTCGGTAATTATATTACGGTTAGATTCATTCAACACGGCAGTATACAGATACGTTGTACTCAAAGCGGAAGCCATAGTTTTTAAGTTGGTTGAGAATCAATACCGGTAAGAGTACAGATCCATAACTATGAGTACCCTAAAATATCCTTGAGTACAAGTACCATTATTTACAAACAGAAGTTCCTAAGAAAGAGTACAATGCCACAAGTACAGTGTAAGCTCCAGCATGAGTACATACTGTAGATTTAAAGTTGGCTGAGTACCCGTAATAGTACAAATCCATGATTATGAGTAGTCTGTCCTTGGGTACATCTCTCATGTGTTACAAGTCTGGACTGAAATGCATAGATCTCTAAATTAATTGCATTAATTAATGCAAGATTCTTTGATAAGAGACTGAGAGATTTCACTACAGCTCAAACTATGCCAACAAATGTGTGAATTGTGTCCTAAAATTTGGTGAAAAAAGTTAGCAATATTGCTATATATACCAATATGGCTTAGTTCTTTTCACACAGCCTCCAATATTTTGCTTTGTTACCATGGAAATGATGTTGAATAATAATTAGCTAATGACTTAATTTTTTTACAGTCAACCCTCTAGCTCTCAAATGTACTGTTCACTACTTATGTCTAACAGCTGCTGATGTTAGTCAGTATTACATTCAATTAGAAACCAAAGATCAACACAAGTTGATTTGTTCAAAGTCTGAATAAATAAATAATTGCATGTTGTTTTTACTGCCCTTTTGTTTTCTTCAAATCAAAGAGACCTTAAAATGTGAAATATAGGTCACCAGTATTGCCAAAATTTGCCACAAAATTTTAGAAATTGAGCTGAAATTACTAATAGTTCCCAAACAGATTTCCGAACGTTTTAACTATCACATAACTTGCAAACATCAATTGATGATCAATGTACAGTGAAAAATAAAAAAAATAAAAAATATTGGTCAGAAAAAATGCTGGGAAGGTGGCAACAGTACAAGGGGAGAAATTTTGACCAACACTGAATATTGTTAAGATGACCTTTGGTATGAACCTTTTATTAAAGGAGCTTACCAGTTCAAAAAAAAAACAAAAAAAAAACAGGAAGTATCATATATTTATTTTCCAGGAATTGTTTTGAAAGTTTTGAATCATTTCTCCAATGGTCAGGCTAGAGTGTCAGTGTGGTCAGCTTTCTAAAAGAAACAGAAAAAGAAGAAGAAAAATCATAAAGACAATAAATTGATGAACAAAACCTTTTTATATATCGATGGCTAATTTTACAGTTTCTAACTTAACAATAATTCCTGTTTCTCCTGAAATTAAATTTAGAATATTTCTTTGAAATTTTGTTTTGATTGTAAACATCTGAGCACTTATAAATATGACATAAATATAAACAAAAGTTATTGCCAAAATTTGCCACCAAACTTAAGAAATTGAACTTAAATTACTAATAGTTCCCAAACAGATTTCCGAAAGATTTAACTGTCAAATTACTCGCAGACATCAAGTGATGATCAATGTACAGTGAAATAAAGAAAATTAAAATTGGTCAGAAAATATATTTGGAAGGTGGCAACAGTCCAATAGGAGAAATTTTGACCAACACTGAATAGTGTTAAGATGACCTTTGGATTGAATCTTTTATTAAAGGAGCTTACCAGTTGCAATAAAAACAGGAAGTATCATCCATATCTGTTTTCTAGGATTTGTTTTGAAAGTTTTGAATCATTTCTCCAATGGTCAGGCTAGATTGTCAGTGTGGTCAGCTTTCCCAAAAGATACGGAAACTAAGAATTTCATAAAGATAAGGAATTGATGAACAAACCTTGTAGGTATCGATGGCTAATTTTACAGTTTCTAGCTTAAAAATAATTCCTGTTTTTCCTGAATTTGAATTTGAGTATTTCTTGGAATTTTGTTTTGTTTGTGAAACTGCTTGTTTAAATTAGCTTACAGTTCAATGAATTATGAAGACAAGGATGTACTTGTTGATGTGTTGTGCTCTTGAAACATATATGTGTGTATGGGTTCCCTGGGAATTACTACTGAACTGTAGCACTGTGACTGTTCAAAGATACGTGTGCAGACTTATTTAAGTAATACACCCCCCCCCCCCACTCACAGGGCTTACAGTTATTTTGAAATGGGGCAAGTTATATTTTGTATAGGTAGAATAAAAATTTATTTGGGAGAGAGGGAGGGACAGTAGGTTGGGGAGGGAGAGGTTGGGGGAGGGGGTAGGGTCGTTCAATGAAGGTAGATATGATGGCATTAATTGAAAGATTTTCTTCATTCTTCTCTTACTTACAGTCTCTTACAGTATACATCTACCTGGCCTATAACAACTGTCAACATTCTTGCACTGCACCCTTGATGACCCTCTCTCCATCCCTCTCTCCCTCCGTCTCTCCCTCTTATTATTTAATTATATTATATTTGATATTTACTGATTCTCGAAAAAGGACGAAGTATGTGAGAAAAATTGAAGGCCAGTTGTAAGATAAATTTTCATAAATACTCTTAAACATGTAAAAATCACAGCAGATTCCCTGAATAAAACTTGGGAGGAAAGAAATTCTGGTTGCATGTTGAGTTATTCAAATTTGTTAAATCCTGAGAGAAACGATATCACATGTCAGACAAGGCAGACAACAGCAGCCTTCCCCGAAATTTACAAACTGTTGTCATAGTGACACTGAGAAAAGTAATTTTGTTTTTAAGTGAATGCCCTGGTCTATTATGAAAGGAATTCGGCATGTATGGCTCACAAGTGCATACGAAATGTACTGTACTGGTTAAGTGAATCCAGACAAAGCAAATACCAGCAGCATGAGAATATTTAGGGGACTAAAATAGTGATACCAAATGATGGGTGCAAATCCTGTATGCTCATCGATGAAAAATAGTAGGGTTACTACAGTACTGTACTACAATAATGTACTGTGTCAGTGCACTGTACCAGTGTACTGTGCTAGGATACTACAGTGTTCTACAGTAATGTACTGTGTCAGTGCACTGTACCAGCGTACTGTGCTACAATACTTTACTACAGTGTTGTACTACAGTAATGTACTGTACCAGCATACTGTACTACAATACTACAGTACTGTTCTACAGTAATGTACTGTGTCAGTGCACTGTACCAGCGTACTGTGCTACAATACTTTACTACAGTGTTATACTACCGTAATGTACTGTACCAGCATACTGTACTACAATACTACAGTACTGTTCTACAGTAATGTACTGTGTCAGTGCACTGTACCAGCGTACTGTGCTACAATACTTTACTACAGTGTTGTACTACCTTAATGTACTGTACCAGCATACTGTAGTACAATACAGTACTGTTCTACAGTAATGTACTGTGTCAGTGCACTGTACCAGCGTACTGTGCTACAATACTTCATTACAGTACTGCACTACGGTAATGCACTGTACCAGCGTAGTGTACTACAATACTACAGTACTGTTCTACAGTAATGTACTGTGTCAGTGCACTGTACCAGCGTACTGTGCTACAATACTTTACTACAGTAATGTACTGTACCAGCATACTGTACTACAATACTACAGTACTGTTCTACAGTAATGTACTGTGTCAGTGCACTGTACCAGCGTACTGTGCTACAATACTTTACTACAGTGTTGTACTACAGTAATGTACTGTACCAGCATACTGTACTACAATACTACAGTACTGTTCTACAGTAATGTACTGTACCAGTGTACTGTATCACAATATTTTACTACAGTACTGTACTACAGTAATGTACTGTGTCAATGCACTGCACCAGTGTACTGTACCACAGTACTCTACCAAATCAATGTACTGTACCAGTGCAATGTACCACAATACTTTACTACATCCCTTTACTGAAGAAGTGTATCGTACTAATTGTATGTGCAAATTCTGTATGCTCATGCAATGGAAAGAGGTTTGCATCTTTGGCAATGTACAATTGATACTGTGTTTACTATGTAGTGTACTGTACTTGGTGTACTGTACCAGTGTACTGTACTTCAGAAGTGCACTGGTCTACAGTGGTGCATTTTAGCAGCTGTACTATTAAAGAAATTACTGTAGTAGCGCACTGTAATACTGTTCTAGTGTGATGTGATATACTTTAATGTACTGTAGTTAGTACAATATTGTATTTAGTGTATACATAGCACTTGTGTAGTTTAATGTACTCTAGTGTACTGTTAAGTGCACTGTACTAATTAACTGTACTCGTGTGCTGTAGTTAGTGTACTGTACTGAACTAATGCATTGTTATGTGTTTAGTATTTGTGTACTGTTACAGTGTGCATATAGTAGTATCAAAATCAGTGGAAAACCTGAATTTGTGAAGGATGGATGAATTACTATCTGTCATCCCAGCAGATATGAAGATAAACTTCTCCTGCAATCCCTTCCAAGTTGCTTTCCGGGTTGCTTTGAACTGTCTAGCTTCAGGCTTTGGGTTGGAGATAAGTAGGTAGAGTATTGGACTTGCAACCCTAGCGTCACTCACGAGTTTACATCTCTTTCTAGCCGAGGAAGTTTTTCTCTTTCAAAATTCCTCATTAGCATTTTCCCTTTCATTCTTCTATAGATCTCAACAAGTTGGAATTCCCTTGAAAATTCCATTCCCAATGCTGTCCAGGTTGCACTTAATGAAGGGGCAAGGAGTGAGTGGAGGGGGAAGGAGTGAGTGGAGGGGATGTAGGGAGTGAAGGGGGAAGTGGAGG
>JAIPMN010028254.1:2151-20511 GCA_020650975.1 Apostichopus californicus
ATGGCCGAGTCACTGGTGCTCATTTACACGTGGTTGGGTTCTGTAGAGGGAGGGGGGGGGGGGTAAGAATGGGTAATAAAGGAGGGTGGGGTTTCATATGGAGATTGAGCTCCGATAATTGAACATGCTCACTACTTTGATCATCCTTCAAAAGTTATCTTTTCATGTGGGACATTTCAACGTTTACTATTAGCTTGCATGCGTGGGAAAAGTACCTTAGAGGGGAGTGTTCAATGTGCACACAAAGATAACACCACTAACAGATTTAGATGCATATAATTCCATAAAATATTTATTCAGCCGACAAAGTTTTAATAAAAATGTAAATAAAAGGATATAAATTGGATACAAATGTTATTGTGTCCAAAAGACGAAAATATGGTTGACGAAATCATTAGATTATATGCATAAACGATAGCAACCTACAGGAATTTGGTCTAGGCCACCGCTTAGGTACCCAAACCCATATATTGCTTACTAGCCGTAAATACGGGATTGCTAAGAAATTACGCGACAACAGAGACGAACCAGTAGAGGGCAGTATTGATATTATTGAATCGGGTGGTGAAGTACAGAATCTACCAGCGAGCCCACCTTTAAAGAACTTTCTGCCTTTGTTAAATTATTACCCCCCCCCCCTACACCAAAACAAAAACAACTAACCGACTTGAACTAGAATGAGAATGCAATTGATTAAACCAGGACACCCGTCTAGATTCAGTGTTTCACCAATTATGAGTGAGTAATCGATCTTTTTGTACGGATTTATAGAACTGATCATTCAGTTATTCACATAGGAAGGTCAATGAACCTGTTATTACAATTGATAAAACAATGGACGAACATTAACCTAAGTTATAGCCGAGGAACTGATGTCATCATCAATTAATCATTTAAAGGAGCCTGCCAGCCATTAGCATATTTAAAAGCTGAATATCTTGCAAACCAAAATAGCTATTTAGAATCATTTCTAGCTCTAAATCAGGGGCGTCGTGCGAAAATAAATTTTGGGGGGGCCCGTGAGCAGGTGATGACTATCTAAGCGGAGCGCCACCACGGGTTGGCGCGCAGCGTACAAGAAAATTTTTCGTCTGGCAGACCCCTCAGATTGCAGGAAACGGCACTTCCCGTGCCTTATTGCAGTAAGCAACACCCCTAAAATTGATAAAAATTTCCGGCAATTTTTTATTTTGGGAAATATTCTCGAAGGAAATGATCGCCATTTATTCCTCAGTTTACCACTTCCTCGTCTCCCAGAAGTGCCCAAAATTTAAGAAATCGAAACATTTTTGTGCTGGCTGATCCATGATCGCCGCCCATGCCCGTGAGAAGTGGTGACTGGGTGAAGAAAGAGCTATGCCGTTTGAAAAAATGGGCAGAAAAAGCGAAAGTAGCGAAACCTAATGTAAAACGTGCGATAATGAAGTGATTATTTTCCAGGTTAATTGTGACTGTATTTGAAATGATTATTATTATTCATTTTTTCGAAACTACCTATCAGATCATGAGGAAAATTTATCCTGGTGGACCTTTTAGCGAACTGATTGCAAGAAGTTCACATGGAGTCCCATAATCTCTGTTCACTACATTTATCTTAACATTCCGAACTTTGTTACAGGCTTAGAAAAATTTGCCATTTTTTCATGGAAAATTGACTGACTTTGGCAAAGGTAACGGGTTGCACTTACTCTGGGACTACGTATATATAAATATTGTTCAACGATGGCAGCGTTGATGGCACATTTGGTTCATTAGGTATCAACCAGTAATTATTTAACTCTTTCGTTTGACTGAATATCAACAACCATTGACCAAGCAGTCAACAGAAGCCCGATTTCTCGTAGGCCCTACAAGAAATTCAGTCGTGACACTGTTCGAAAACACTTCTTTTTTTTAAATTATGACAAAATTTTATGACACCTTTGACAAAATTTGGGGGGGCCCGGGCCCCCCCGGGCCCCAATGGGCACGACGCCACTGTGAGAGACATCACGCCAAGGTTCAGCTACGTACAGCAGGCACACATGAGAGACATCACGCCAAGGTTCAGCTACGTACAGCAGGTACACGTACAGCAGGCACACGTGAGAGACATCATGCCAAGGTTCAGCTACGTACAGCAGGCACACATGAGAAACATCATGCCAAGGTTCAGCTACATACAGCAGGTACACATGAGAGACATCACGCCAAGGTTCAGCTACGTACAGCAGGTACACGTACAGCAGGCACACGTGAGAGACATCACGCCAAGGTTCAGCTACGTACAGCAGGCACACATGAGAAACATCACGCCAAGGTTCAGCTACGTACAGCAGGTAGACATGAGAGACATCACGCCAAGGTTCAGCTACGTACAGCAGGTACACATGAGAGACTGTAAGTGGTCTTGGTATAATGGAGACAACAGGTCAGCTCCAACTAAACATTGCTGTAGGTTGTAACTGTTACACAATGGCTCTGTAAAACAATCAATGGAGAATACAAAGTAATAGGGACCCTCAACACTACCATAGGTTGTTATTGTCACACAATGGCTCTGTAAAACAATTAATAAAGAATACAAAGTAATAGGGACCCTCAACACTACCATAGGTTGTAATTGTTACACAATGGCTCTGTAAAACAATCAATGGAGAATACAAAGTAATATGGACCCTTAACACTACCATAGGTTGTAACTGTTACACAATGGCTCTGTAAAACAATGCATGGAGAATACAAAGTAATAGGGACCCTCAACACTACCATAGGTTGTAACTGTTACACAATGGCTCTGTAAAACAATCAATTGAGAATACAAAGTAATAGGGACCCTTAACACTACCATAGGTTGTAACTGTTACACAATGGCTCTGTAAAACAATATGTTCAAGATTAGGGCAGTTCGATGTGTTTGAAACATGTAGCATAGCACTATAAACACATCCTTGTGAAATGTGTACTTGATTCTTAATAACTGCAAGCTGTGTTCACTATAATCATGACTGCAGGTATACAATACTGAGCTACACCTAGCTTATCAGGTTCCATACAGTTGGCAGTTCTGATATATAGTTTATTAATGCTGTAAGTTTGACTTACCACTGTGCACCCAAGTATCCCTGGCTATATACATCACTGCAGGTATACAATACTGAGCTACACCTAGCTTATCAGGTTCCATACAGTTGATCATCCACACAGGCAAGACAACTTTGATGCAAAACTGAAAAAGACGCAAAGTAAACAGATGAATAAAGCAAACAGACATAATTAAACACAGGTCTTCAGTACAGGCTGTGATCACAACATCATCCTTGCAGTATTGCTGGTAGCATTTCAAAACCATTGTACCACTTATTACAAATTTTACCACTGAATTTCCTGAAGCAATTTCTTGTCCCAAAGAAAAGATAAAAATCATAATTTCTCAAATTTCAGCTCTGTTAAATTGATACAAGTAAAATCCTGAATGATTCAAAACTTAGTCACAGGCTTCATAAGGCTTGATATCATTATCAAGCCAGCATTACAACAATAAGGTTGATGAGTTTTACTCTAACCATAATCATTTTCAATCTGAACGTGTTTACACAACTTTTATTAATCCAGCTATCGTTCATTCACAGCAGTCTCAAGACACATTCGTGACAATATTACTATCCTTCTCATTTACAATTTTAACACATATTGATGGCTTTGACGGTACAATTTACAAGTTATGTAATGTTAAGTACATTATTGACATCTCAACGGTTGTCTTTCATCTTGAGTTTTCCATTTCATCAAATTATTCACTTCAGTTACTTCAGTAATCTTCTCCATGAGGTGTGCAAAGTTTTTTTGTTTTTCCATTCAAAACAGGTACATTTAGGCCTCGACAGTTAATAACAATTAAAGGCAACAAGGTATGTCTGCCATTACAGTGTGGTAGGGTAAAGCTAGGCATATTGGTGTTAGTTTTGCACACCACAGACATTATAGTACAAGTGAGTTTGATGGTGAGAGAACTTGAGTTGCTGATTTAGCCCAGCCGTTTCTATGAAGGATGATGAGAAAAGCCAGTGTGGCTACCTGGTGGGATGTATACCTTCCTCCCCCCCACCCCTCATCCCCACCCCCCCCCACCCCTCATCCCCACCCCCCCCCCCCTCATCCCCAATTCAATCCAAGATGTGACCAAGTGTAATCCACACTTACTTTAGGACAACCGACTGCATTGTCCAAGAGAGTCATTTGTTCCAGTGATAAGCAGTAAATACAGCCTTCCACAGAATTCTCTGGACTGTGAACAATGTTAGGGAATCCACCGGCAGATAACTCCATTCCTATTTATGAAAATCAGAATCGGATACACAAAATTAATTCATTCAGCACAAAAAAACACCTCACCATCGGATCACAAGGAGGTATCCAGCCTCGTCTGAGAGGTGGAGCAACAACAGTCAAATAGCACTAGAAGTTTATAATGCAGAGTGTAAATTTCACATGGTAGACCCAGAACAAGACAGCCTCACAACCCCCCCATCCCACCTCACCCCCATCCCACCTCCCCCCATCCCACCCCCCTTCCCCCATCCACCAATCATTCATTAAAAATTTTAAGAATGGACGAGAGCCAATAATATACAAGATATATAATTCATGTACTTGCACTCATTCAACATAAATGTACTTGTGTCATAGTCATTTGGCGGCAGAATTATTCCCAACGTTTTGATAAATATATATTTCAGGCTAAGATTATTTACTCACCTCTTCTATTGAATTGCATCTGAAACCCATACAAGATACCCCACATCCTATGGTTCTGCATTTGGCCTGTGTATGCTTGTAACCTAGCAGCGTTCATCTCCATACCGTAGGCGAAGAAATACACGGCACCATCAGGGGGTCTCGCGTTAACTTTAAACCCCATCGGTGGGATCATAGGACCTTGTTCAGCTCCAGAACGATCATGCCTGTAACAATGATACCCAAAACAATGGTTCTTTGTTCTAACAAAATATGCAAATGAAGATTTAAAAAAGATAATGTTAAAACCTTTACCCCATGACAAAACATGCTGTCATATTTTAATTACTTTTGTTGATTATTTCTTATTTGTAAAAATGCAAATTTAGTTAAAAGAATAAAGTGTTAGTCCAATCAGTTGGGACAGTTAGCTCACTGTTTTATAGAGTGAGTATGAACCAGCTAGCCAGTAAGAATGACCAAGTAACTTTATGGAGATATTTGTAGCCCACCTGTTGTTTGCTATGAATGGTGGAGCATAATCTCGCACAGACTTCATATTACAATAATATTACAATAATATTTCATGATATCACAATGATCACATACTGAGCATCTTGGATCAGTCTCAAACCATTTTACATCGTCGGTCTCGAAAGCGTTCCACCGTGCATTCACCTCTTTACTAACGTTAGTCGTGAAATTGACTTCATGGTTTTATATTTGGGACAAAATATTATGGTCTACCAAGTGTAATATTCTCTATTTAATGTAGCTTGAGAATGTCCGAATGTGCTCTGCAATTGGTTTAAGACTCAGTGACAAAAAGTTATGAAACAGGCCACAGAATTGACAAAAGCCAAGCCTTCAACAGACTAACTTGACTGATCAACCTCATTACCATGTCAAATATGAAGAAAAGGCAGCATGGAATAGCTGCGTTTCTGTGTTTCAATGTGAAAGCCAATTTAGAAATTAATCCGTAAAATTTTGAATATTGCTGGGTAAAGTGAACTTACCTTGGCTTTGTGGAAGCAACAATGGTCATGTTGTACACATCTCTGTAGAGATAAAAAAAAAAATAAAACTGTTTTACAATCTGAGAATTGATGAAGCAAAATCGCTTTATATCTCACAGAGAGAGGTGAACACACAGTGGAGGTTAGGGAAAAAAATTATATTCTGTACTAAAATAGAATCAATAAATAAATATGTACATTCCTGATGTTAGCATAGAGAATAGCCATGCTGCATTCAAATAGTACCTCCAATGTTGAAATAAGCATAGAGATTTCAAATTCAGATTTCCAACTTTTAAACTTTCATTTTCCCAGACACTGTCTTGGATTAGAGTTAATAATCATCAGATGCACAAAGTGCATGCGAGGTTTATTTCATTATTTAGGGAACGAAACCTGACTTTTACAGCTAATGAGTGTCAATGTTATGAATGCTTAGTATCCTGAAGTACCAAACAAAAGATGAATCTACCAAAAATCAGACGGGATAAGCTGATTGAAGCTGGTGTAGGTATTTTGTTGCTAGTCTCACATGGACAGTAGTGGTAAACAAAAACATGGATGGTAGTGGTAAAAAAAATACAGCTTTACATTTATCATCATCAGAAGTTAAATCCTTCTCGACTAACTAAGTCAAAATACAGTCAAATAAACCTGATTTTTTTTTCACACCTTTTTTATTATTTTTGAGACTTTCCAAGAACCCGTCTTAGACATCCCAAAATAAGAGTTTATACAAATGTCATATTTCAATGATTATAAACCTTGGAAATCACTAATATTTACCTCGCAGGTGAATTCAGGGCAGATTTCATCTTTGCATTACCCTTGACGATTTCAACCCGACTTTGGTTGTCATTCGGAGTGATCTCTTTACTCTGGAGTCCTGTCCCTCTCATCACCATCATCGCCCCTGTCATACCACATGGCGCAGACTCCGGTCTCGGACGCGTCTTTCTCCCAGATCCAGGAATCCGTGACCTTCCCTCATCTACTTCACTGGGAGTAGCCTTACCACCAGCGGCTGAAAGAATCCTCTCATACCTTGAAACCAGAGCTAATTCTTTAAAGGACATCTCCCGTTGTGAGTTCCTCTCTTGACTGTAAACGCACTCACACTCGTCGATATCCTGTCCGCAGTAACTGCAGAACAAGACGGCTTCATCAAGATCGGGGACATCCTCCAAATCAGATTGGTTTACAGCCTGTTTTCCTTGGCCAGAGTTGTTATAATTCTGCTGTTGGCTACCATCATTACCTCCACCCTGACTGCCTTGCCCTGTCCCTTCCACCCCAGGGTGCACCCCTGTTTCATGTCTGCGTCCATCTCCATCTCCTCCATCCTTATCATCATCATCCCTACTCTTGCTCTTCAAACTGTCCTCATCTTTACACGATTCTTTCTTGCCCTTTGCAGAGTTCTCCGTTGTCTTTTCTTGTTTGCTTTCTTCGTCGTTTCGTGACAGCTCTTGGCTCCCAATTTCGGACGAGTTCCTCGCTTTTCCTTCCTCGTATTCCTTGACATTCCCAGAAGGAGAATCGCCGACGTGAATCTCTCTTACAGCAGGACTGCGACCCCTGACACTATCGCGATCAATATCAGAAGTTTCAGAAATGAAGAATTTTGATCCTGTCTTGTGGCCACCTTCTTGAACCGCTTTCTCCAAATCTGCTGATGGCAATTCCTCGCCACCTTTTTTCCTCGTCTCCCCTTCCTCTTGTGCAGAATTCTCATCGTTACCTTGGGAAACTTGAAGACTCAACTCTTTGCTAAGAGATTCAGTTACTTGTTTATCATTGATACCGGTTCTGCTATGTCTGACCGCATCGTTACCTCCTGCAGAAATATCGAACATCTCCGAAGCTGGAAATTCTTCGCTTATTCGATTTTCAACCATTTGCTCATCGAATGAAGACCCCAGCTGGTCGTGTCCTCTAAAGACATGACTCGCTAGAGTCATTCTTCCGACGGATAAAACCGGTTCGCTCTTTGCTCTCTTTAACTTTTCTCTCATTTTCCTATGATCTGCATCATTGTCCTTTTGATCCGTTGGATCGTTCGATCCCGAATTGGTTTGATCCGTCGGCATGACTCCGGGATCGCTGGTTGCTGAATTAACTTTGACTCGGTTGATCATCCTACAGAGGATTTGTGATGCTCCTCCTGAAGCTAGCATCAATTCTGACATACTCTGAGAGGACAGACCGTTGTGCCCGCCAACGGAAGATGAGTCCAGCCTCGGGGAGGTAGCAGGGACCTTTATCTCGCCCTCATCCGTCCTCTCTGGAATGGTGGGTTTATTCCTCTCTCCTGCAGTTATCTGATCTGTTGGATTACTGGATAGTTGAACCTCATCATGCGTAGATAAACGACTTGGTTGGCCAAACTGTTGGGAGTCAATATCTGCTTTGCTGTAAGACGTACAAATAAATGGAAAAGAAAAGTAAGCAAACTTGATGACTTCATGCTCCATTGACTAAAGTTCCAAACATATCACTTTTAGGCTAAGCCTTATGATTCGATGTTTGGGTTTGATTGATCTAATACTATGTGTCCATTCTTGGTAAATGCCAATTAAACTTACTGTAGTCTCTGTTACATACAGATATGGAAACTACCTGTCACAGCATGTTCTTGTATGAAACACACCATTTCTGGAAGGTAAAACTTACATTGGCTTCAAATACTTTGTAATAGGCCAACTGGGATTAAGAGGTTAGATTCATGTGGCTGATATATCTATCTGTAAAATCCTTGGTTTTATCAGGTACATATTCATTGAGCAAAACTCTCTGTTATACCAGTTGAACTGGCAGGTATGTAAATGCTATTTCATATATCCAAACTGAATCAAATTTTGACATATATATTCGTAATGGGGGACTTTCTTCTGGGAAGTAATTTGCTTTTATTATTAGTTTAATGTTTTGCAATAGCTGGGAGGGGATTTCCAAGCATTAAAAACTATTTGATAGAGTTTCTGAAATATGTATGGAGAGTAACATAGATCATAGGAACTATGTGTACAGCTGGCCTCAAATATAGTACCTGTACTGTAAAATAAAACGCAATGATCAACAATGAATATTACTGTTATGTTACTAGAAATTAACACATGCCGTCCAATCTATTGCAGTACTAATGTGATATGCCCTCAGGTTGTCCTAGAGATGAAACAATATTGGTTACAAATAAGTCCATGCTTATTCAGTTCTTATCTACACTAGAAGCAGGCATATGTCATTTAAAGGGTGTGAAGACTCGCGCAGAAAGAAACGTCTCATGCCGATAATCTGACCTAGTTTCGAAAGAGGTATAACAGTGTTAGATACTCCCATAGATCCCAGAAAATACACACACAGCTTGCTACCGTCGGTAATTAGACACTAGTGTACAGTCAATACATACAGCTACGGTCAATACCCACAACACAGTGTACATAGCAGCGACAACACAGTGTACATAGCAGCGATGGACATCTCAGGTCTAGATAAAAGATAACAAGGTATCACGTTTCATTACTGTCTGCATTTGTAGCGACAAGAAGAAAACTTCACAACGGAAAGTTAACTTTTTCAGGACGCGGCACGCGGTTTGGGGCGAGTCTCCAATGCCTTTAAGTTTTTACTTTTTGTTGGGAACTTGCTAAATATGGTAAAGAGAGAAGTTTCACATTACACAACTAGTCTATCTCTACCTTGCTTAGAATGAAGAGAGCAATATTGACTATTTTTGTTTCACCTTGTTATTAACCTTTGAAAATAGATGGATGTGACACCTACCCCAGATCACTCTCTAAATCATTGTATCTTGTTTCGTCCCAATTTGATGCCACAGATGTCCGATGAATTGACTCCTGGGTCTGCGGTCTTGTTTGAAAGATATCAGGAGGTAACATATTCAACAATTCTCTCTTGCGCTGCAATAGTCTCGACTGGCTAGGGGTGTAACTTCTGGTTGTCCCTTCTACAGAATTAAAGATATAATAATAATCATAATAAATGAGACTTATATAGTGCCAAATCAGTAGACAAAAGTCATGTTAGTCATAGTACATCACAACTTTGATAAGATATTTGTCACATTATGCAAGTTTGAAATAATCAAAATAATTTGCAGGTTTTTTCTTCACAAAAGTCTTTTATAGATATAAGCATTTTTAATTTTACGCTCTAATGCTACCCTATCAGCCAGCAGTTGTTTCAATATGACAAAAAATTATTAAAATAAGTAAGCGGCTACAATAACCTAGATTTCTAGTGTTAACCTTCCCTTATGATTAAAAAGAGCCAGAAAATATTTATTGATGTAAAGTAGAGGCAGTAAAACTGAGACCATGTATTAAAACTATTAAAATATCAAGTCTAGGTTGGATGAATATATTTTTTAAGAAAGTGATTGAAATAATACAATGATAATGATAATTATCATGATGCTGATAATAATTATAATAATGATGCTGATAATACATAATTATAATTATAATTATAATTATAATTATAATAATAATGATGATAATAATAGTAATAATTATTATAATAATAATAATTATAATAATAATAATTATAATAATAATAATATTTAAATAATTATGATCATAATAACAATAAATGATTTCTGACCTGGTTGAATTCCTTGACATTTCTCAATAACAGGACCATCCATCTTAAAGGTATGCAATGGTTGCAATCTAGTTTTGTGTGGAAAAAACAAACACAACAAAGAAAAAACATTGTACAATTGAAAGATAAGGAACATTCTCATTTGAATGTAACAAGTAGGTGCTCTTAATGTCTGAAGTAACACATAAACATTGCGCAGAAGTAACATAAGACCTCCCAAAAACTAGTAGTTTCCCATGGAAAATGCCTTGCACATCTGAATAATCATTCAATAATGTTCAAAATAATTTCTTCCAAAATAATTGTGGTTTTGCAACAGGGTTGCTTGAAAAAACTTAACAACATGGTTTTTACTTTCTACCAATACCATGTTATTTGGTCATAAATAGAACAATGAAACTTAAAACATTTTGCTCAGCTGTGGCCGGGCATTACTGCTTTCAGACTCATTATTATTGATGATCTTGTAATACTATTAAACAATATAATCTAGTACTTACTTTCCTTTAAGAAGCCTGCCACTGGGTTTAACAGAAGTTGAAGAAGATTGTTTTGATATCTGTCTGGTAACATCGTGAATTGCTTTGACTGTCTGAGCTTTCAGTTCAAAGCTGGGTGACGAGGCCCTTTCCTGAGAAGAAAGACCGAAATTGTTAAATTTTGTTGTGTCTTTCAGGTATTTAATAAACTGGTTCAGAGGAGAAACAGAAAGGGGTTCGGGCGTTCCTTGTCAAAGGTAAACAGGAAGGGATCTGGAGTTCCTTGTCAAAGGTAAACAGGAAAGGATCAGGTGATCCTTGTCAGGGGCACACAGGAAGGGATCGGGTGATCCTAATCAAAGGTAAACTGGAAGGGATCGGGTAATCCTTGTCAAAGGTAAACAGGAAGGGATCAGGCATTTCTTGTCAAAGGTAAACAGGAAGGGATCTGGTGATCCTTATCAAAGGTAAACTGGAAGGGATCGGGTAATCCTTGTCAAAGGTAAACAGCAAGGGATCTGGTGATCCTTGTCAAAGGTAAATAGGAAGGGATCGGGAGTTCCTTGTCAAAGGTAAACAGGAAGGGATTGGGTGATCCTTGTCAAAGGTAAACAGGAAGGGATCTGGTGATCCTTGTCAAAGGTAAACAGGAAGGGATCGGGCGATCCTTGTCAAAGGTAAACAGGAAGGGATCGGGCGATCCTTGTCAAAGGTAAACAGGGAGGGATCGGGTGATCCTTGTCAAAGGTAGATGTTACTAGCCATGAAGGATGGAGATGCCAATCATGACATGTACTCTGAACTTTCAGACAAATCTGGATTATCTAGTTTTCCATTAGTTATAACAGGTTGGATCATAATCCCTATGTAACAAAATAGTTATACTACTGTGCAAAGACAGTGATGTAAGATACACTCATGTCTGAGTTATTTTCCTTAAACTAAAATTATCAAAAAGTTGACGCTGTGTAAAATACATTGTTTTGGAAACGGATGTTTTTTTTTTAGTCTTCTTTCCTTTGTTGATGTTGCTTAAACCCGACTGTACGAGAAAAGGACATGTACGATTATATTTTTTAAAGAGGTTATGAAATGAAAAAAAAATTCTTGATCATCGTATTCTGTACACTCGTAGCTTTCCAATGATACCCAATTTGTGTCAAACGAAGCTTGCATTCTCGAGGAATAAATGATCAAAAATTCGAGGGTAATAAAAACTTTCTAAAAATTGTTGTATTTACGGTAACGCGGCGTGACGTCAGTCGAGGAACTCAGCTCACTTCCGAGACGCTATGTTTACATTCTTAAACGTCTGAGAACACACACCATTACACTGTTGCAGTGCTCCGTAGTAATTGAGGTTTGGGGTTTTGTTTTTACGTAAATTTATCTCGTAAATGTTAAAAATGCCGAGCCGATATGTGGTATCAGGTTGCTCCACCACAAGTAAAGACGGATTTCTACTGCAAGCTTTTCCAAAAGATGACAGAAATCGAAGAATTTGAACACGACTCGCTCAAAACACTACACATACACAACGTTACGAGTGCCTGTAGGCCTATACTGTTGCCAAATTACTTGTTATGACCATAGCCTAGGCCTCCTTGATACAGCAAATGACGATTTTTTTTTTATAGTTACCTAATATTTCGCACAAATTTTAAAGCCAGTTGGTTTTAGAACAATCAATACTAGAACTGCAAGCTTTCCTTTGTGGTAAAACTGGCGTTGTGTTGTGATTTTACGTAACAGTTGGATGATACAATTACACGGGCTAGCCTGTTATACAACGTCTATTAATTAGGTCTAGACCCCATGTTACCACTACTAGTACTATAGGGTTGCAATGTACAGAATGTCACATTTTCCTTGCACTGTAAGACACAAAATTCTAGAAGCTTCGCTACGAAGTTAAGTAGCAGGATCATCGACATTCGAGATAATTTAAATCATATGATGGTCTTAATAACGGTGGTTTTGTTTATGCTCAACCGACCAGTTTCGGTTCAGGGTCGTCCAACCGTTCTGCTCGGGTACTTCGATCGGCAGCGACGCGTCTCGGCCACCGGGATCGTTTTACAATTCTTTTGCAAGGGGCTCAATTGATAGGGAAAAACACCGATATTATCTTCATCACCCTCGAAAACTATTTCCTCCTCTTCTTCCTCAAGAAAATAATTTTCGTCAAAGCTTACGAATGTCCTGAGAGATTTCCTCGGAATCGGAAGATTCCGGAGAAGACATTTTCAATTGATGAGAAGAGTGTTGTGGTTACATGTAGTAAACTGTGTAACGCCGTATCGGTATAACAGCGGGGAGTCGGCTTTGGCTGAAATGGTTCCTTTGATGACGTCAGATGAACTGCGTTGTCAGCTTTGCTTTTTTTTACGAGTGGCAGCTCGAGAGGTCTCTGGGGAATACTTTGACAGCGAATTTCTGGCGTTTGAAGCCGTATTTACGGAAAGTTGTGCATGGATGGTGTTGTAGTAATGTAGATAAACCATTCTAAGACAGGAAAAATTTTCATTTCATAACCTCTTTAAGACTAAAATTTGAGTTTATCAAAAACACAAATTGATATTGTGAAATACATTGATCTGAGCCATAAGTCTACTACATGTGTGTGTATCCTTCCCTTATTTTGTTGTTAATGTTGGTTTACTATATATACTGTACAAGAATCAATAAGAATTGCTACACCAAAAATCAGGTGTTATTAAACATCTGATGTCATGAAAATACAGTGGTTTAACCTTGTGCTCTTCTCTGCATTTCTCTGTGTGGAATGTGAGGTACTGTACTATCAATATTGTACATTTATGAATGAGTTCAATATCAGATTTGTAAATTTGTAAAATACATCTGGAAAATTAGTATTACTCCTACAAGTAACAACTCCAATAAATTTTGGGAGAGTTTTTTATCCATGTTCTGAAAATTTTGGACAAGAACTCAGAAACAAAACATAAATGATTAATACACTTACATTGACCTTATGGATGACTGGTTCTCGGCCATGTTTAAATGGCTGTATAACCTGTGAATTTTGTCTCAGTGTTGCAGCTTCCAGGCTAAGTGCTGATGGCAGTGGTGGCAAGTTAGACTTGTCTAGTGGCGGCGTGGCATGTGGCCAGAAGCGGTTGTTCAAACTCCATAAGTTCGGTGGACCAGCAAGAAATGCAGGGTTTCTGGGTGAGAATGTAAAAGTTATGCATTAAATAAATTTATTTTAGAAATTATTTTGACTTGTTTTATTAAACTGGGCAGATATGGACCACTAATCAATCATCAACCAAGGTATGTATGTTGATAGGTACAGAGTGTGCTTATACAGTAACAATATGTAAATCTATTACTACAAAAAGGTTTTTGTAAAACATTACAGAAAGCGTTTTGTAAATGGTTTGTCTGAGGGAGGTGGCGGTGGTGACCAACGAAGAAAGATTTTCCTCTGATCGGTTGGATTAATTCCTCAAGCACAGGTAGAAGTATTTTGATTTGTTGTAGACAGTTAACAACCATTACTAGCAGTACTGGTTGAATGTCTATACCACTTTTCTTTCTTTTTTGAGAAAATGAAACACCAGAGACTGGATGCAAATATTTGGATACTAAAAAATCCCCAGTGTTGGTACCAGATATGCTAGAATGGCTGATAATGGTCACCCGTTTTAAAATTTCAACAATCATTTCATTGCCAGTGCTGTAAAAGTAGTTATCAACACTGGGACATTTCATCATCTATTTATAACAAATCCATAATATTTTCTGGAGATAAATATAGAAAACCAAAGTCTTCAGGAAAGTACTTTTCACATCTAGCATAAATTTGTGGCCAATATTGATGATCAGCTTTAAGACGAAGCAATAACTGTTTCCACTTCAAGGTGGTTTTGTCTCCACCAAACATACATATTACTTTAAGGAAAACATATTTGCAATGTCAGCTGTCTGAAATCAATATCACCAGCATTAACCTTTTTCCATTGAGTGGAAGCAAGGAGTTTTAGCTCAGTGGTTAATGCCGGTGCCTTTCAATCATAAGGTCCCGAGTTCGAGTCACTCCAAGATCAATGTATGTCGTCCAGTTACAGAGTTGTTGACAATTGACAATTCATAATCATGGACGTTAAATATGAATCTAAGAGAGTGACTTCGGTCAGCTTGCGGCTTTGATCAGCCAATGATGGCTTCTTCGCGAGTTCCTGCTTGCAGGAGCATCTAAAATACATACATACACAATTTTGGATATTGCATCATTAATGCAAAGCGTACTTACTTATGTGTAAAGAAAGAGTTATAATTGTAAAATCCGGCTGAAGGAGTGTTTCTTGGGGTGGACTTTGGGGTTGCTCTCGGTGGACCAGGAGATTGGATGGCTGCAGACCCTTTCCTGGTGGTGGATGATGACGATGTTGGTGGCGCTGTTTCAAAGTCCTGATACTTCCGGGACGATGGCGGTGGAGGCTTTCTCACAGCTGGTGAAGCAGAGGTTTTTCCATCTACGGCAAATGAAAACCATTACAAGTGATGAGATTTCTAACATTTCAAATTAATAGAAAGTTGTTGAAGTATATATACAGCATTACAACTCCATTGGCTAGGAATAAAAACCGGAGTTACTGTCAGCATAGTGTGTACGGTAGAACAGCACGTCTATGAGGAACATATTATAAACATATCATATATGTACAGTACTCTGGTCCAGGGTGAGAACCATGGTATCTGAACTAGAACAGCAGGTCTATGAGGAACATATTATAAACGTACATATACAGTTCTCTGGTCCAGGGTGACAACCATGGTATCTGAAATAGAACAGCATGTCTATAAGGAACATATTATAAACATTTCATATATGTACAGTACTCTGGTCCAGGGTGAGAACCAGGGTATCTAAACTAGAACAGCAAGTCTATGAGGACCATATTATAAACATTTCATATCCAGGGTGAGAACCATGGTTACTTCAGAGCTGCAGATTGCATATATTTCATATATAATAATTTTGTAAGTAACATATGTTAACAGCAAGAAGTTTGCCAAACAGTCTTGGGACCTTTGAGACAAAAGGCAAAAGAATCAAGAAAACAATGCAAAAATGTAATACCAGGAAGGAAAACAAAAAGAATGAAAGAGAACAACTTGTGACAGTGTCAGATAAAAAGCTAAACCTTGAGAAATGAAGAAATAATTTACAGGCTTACAGCATTATGAATCTTTATCTTATAGGACTCACCTACAATCACCTTGTCCATAGGAAGGTTGTCAACGCATAAGAATGGTGCTGGCTGAGATGAGAAAATGGATAGAGCAGATTATAATGATGAAGGCTACGTACAATTTAGTGTTGCATACGACATACTACGTATGCACTTTCCAAAGACATGTTTGCTTTTTAAATAGCATGTATAGTGTTAAGTTATGAGCTCATCTGATAGTACAGGTTGCAATGAGGTTATACTCCCAAGTAATAGGTTGTCTGAAAACTTGAAATTCTCAAGCTGCACAAATATCTTACTGTAATGACTTCAGGTATATTATATAAAGTATTTAACTGCAATTTACTGAATTTCATTTGTCTAATTCTATGTAGGCTAATCAATGTGTAGAAATTAATTTAGAGGATATACACAGGAAAGTATTGCAATGAAACTTAAAATGTTTAAATATTTATAGTGTGCTAAACATTTGTGCCAATATTGATGACCACACTAATTACTTTAAATAATTAATTTAAAAAATATTTATATACTTTACCTCGTCACTCCTCCTTGCCCTTGCCCTGGACTGAATGGTAGCTCTGTTGGCATTAATATCTAAGTCTGTCTGAGAATGACCCACATCATTTTGAGGCACCACCACAACTGAAGAAGGAACACCATTTGCTAAAGTTGAGCTGTCATTTTCCCTCATCGTTGTCTGGGTTAGTTGACTACCATTCAGCTTGCTATCGGTGTCTTCAAAGCTTCGTGCCTGAAATCCAACCACTGGCTCCCTCCATTTTACTGCAGTGGCAGCTCCTTGAGTCTGCTTGACATTAAGCCCCGGTGCAATTGTTACTGGTTCCATCATGAAATTACTGTCAAGGTGGCGAAATTAGCCTAACTTGGATTTCATTGTTACTTAGGTACAACACCCACAATCATTTCTTCAGGTACTAAATTGCACTATGATTAAGATTAAGGTCTGGGCATTAAGCCACGAGCATGACATTTTGAGTTTGACAGCTAACTTGCAAGTTAGGCTAGGCTGTACAGTATGTGTGACTGTGATTACCACCAGTTAGGTTTGGCATAGGTAGGACTCTAGACTAGGCCCTAGTCTGATGGAAGTGAATAGTTACTGTCCAGGACCGTTGAAGACCGACAGTTAGTCCTGCTACTGTGCTAGTGCTAAACGTCTGTTCGTTGTTCGACTCAATCTTACTTATTGTTCTTAGCTAGGCCTACAGTTGGCTTACCACTGGTCATGGGCTTTGCCTTGTACCACTCACTCCATCAACCGTTACTGCAGGCTAACACGGCCACTAGCGAGTAACGTTAGTCCATGCTAGGCTAATGTTATACAAATAATATTAATAGGACCTATCCATGGCATTACTGTCTATTGGCATTCTTGGGATGATTTCAATGCTCGAAACTTAACAACTACGTCCGAATCTGCATGTGTTTATCTTCCGTTGCATCTACCATATGTTTCTGCAGTAAATATGTGGTTACATTTCCTACTAAGGAGTAGGCTAATACGGCTTGATCCCTTTTATTTTGCCCGTCACTTGTACCGCAGCAATGTATAGTAGTTTAGTAGTAGTAGGTTGAAGATCGTCGTACAAGAACATGCATTAGTGATGTGAGAAGTATTACACACGATCGTGATAGTGGGAACAGTGTAGAGCAAGTATTCGGTAACCGGCGGAATAATTCGAACGAGTCCAAAAGGTTAACGAAATATTGCAAAGTTACCCTAGAAAAGGATTAAAATAGAATTAATTATGATACAAAATTCGAGGAAAGTAATCGTCTAAGCGTTATCATTTGGATGACAAAAAGCTTTTGACCTAACATTTGGACATAATTTAGTAAGTGGAGTAACACCTTAGCAACGGTTACTATAAGACGCTGAGAAAAGTTTCATATTACTATAGTGCACCACCTGCTTCTGGGACGTCCGTCTAGAAAGGGGTCCCAGACACAGGTATTAGATATCATTGAACGCGGATCAATAAGGACGCTTTGTTTGTTTTCCTTTTGTAATGTAATTGTATTTTCCACTCCAGTGCAGTTGGTAAACAAGGTTATTTGCTTACAACATGACCAGACGATTAACATCATTGAGATCAATGGTGCAGATATACATTAAGTCTCGAGAAGGTCAAACAATGGGACGTTCTTCATTTATCCTTGAAACCTGATGAATTTTTGAATGCTTCTTTGACCGTCAATGTGTGTGGAAAGTGTGGAGTGTGAAGTGTTAGTATCCTCTGTGAACATGGGCGGTGATCATGGGGGGGGGGGGGGGGG